>RJWJ010002629.1:0-97657 GCA_004363605.1 Indri indri | reverse complement strand
CCTTAGTTTTGTGGGGAAAAGTGATAAAAGCTCATCTGAGGTTCCTAGTAATCTCGGTGGCATTCAGCTTTGACTAATGTGGTGGCCTCCTAAGCAGTGCTTCCAAAATATTAGACTAATATTCAAGGTAAAAATCATGGGAAAGAATTGTCATTCTCAAAAATAATACTAAAATAAAAAGACAAATGATGACAATTGAGCTTTTCTGATATACTGAAAAGGAATACTGTGCCCTCTTGACTCTGCCTAATGTGCACCTAAGTATATTTACGCTGTGCGAACTTTAGGACTCTATGGAGCTCTGATTAATAACACAGCAATTCCAGGCTATTTGGTACGAGTGGACCAAGGATTTTGCCGCCTTGCTTAGCTCATTCATTTGTGATAGCCCTGCATCGACAATGGCCTAGAGATACTTTCTAGGGCACTTGAGAATTTCGATTAATAAGTAATAGACTTAAGTGATTTATTGCAGGTATTATGCTTTTTCTTCCCAGAAAACCCCCAATGTAGCTGTACAGTGCATGAACTATTAGAGAGCCATCACCAAGGAGCTGCTACCTTCTCTGCCTTACGTAAAGGGGTTCTGCTGCACCCTGCTGTTCCCTCACCCTGGCAGAGCTGGCAACCCCAACTTGAGAGTGCTCACATTCAAACCAGTCCCCCCAAGGTAGCTATTAGCAGTCCTAATAAAGAGCAACTGGGACCTTTCAAATTACATAGAAATGAATACGCATTCCGCCCCTCAAAGAAGGTACACAGTGGACTAGGTTTGTTTAACGATTTAACTTACACAAAAGTGCTTTTTGATTGTTTTTTAGAAACAGGCTCTCACTCTGTTGCCAGCCTGGTGTGCAGGAGTGCAGTGGCATCATCATTGCTCACCGTAACCTCCAAATCCTGTACTCAAGAGATCCTTCCCCCTCAGCCTCCCAAGTAGCTGGGACTATAGGCATGAGCCACCATGCCCGGCTAATTTTTTCTTTCTTTCTTTTTCTTTTTTTTTTTTTTTTATAGAGAAGGGGTCTGGCTATGTCTCAGGCTGGTCTCCAACTCCTGGCCTCAAGCAATCCTCTTGCCTTGGCCTCCCAAAATGCTGGGATTATAGGCATGAGCCACTATGCCCAGCTTTAGTTTACACAAAATTTATGACAAACCTTTGGCAAAAATAAACTAATAGATGGGTAGACAGATCAAATAACCTTGAAATTTATATTTTATGTGTTTATTTTTTCACTATATATATATATACACACACACACACATATATATCTCTCTCCATATAGAGAGATTTGTTAATTGTTGTGGAAAGATAAAAATAATCTATAACCTTACATTTTGCTTATTGATTCATTTATCAGTTTATTGTAAAAGATACATACTTACACAATTATTTGTTTATTGTTTACTGTTGGACAGACATGTAGATAGATGAATGCATGGATAAATAGAAGAGTGGATGGATAGGTAGATAAAATAATCCATAGCCTTGTATTTTGCCTACAGGTTGATTATTGCTCATGTGTTTATTGCATCTCTTTTCATGGGATTGTGAGTGTACTGAGAATAGCAATCTTGTGTTTCATTAGTTCATTCTCAAAGCCTAGAAAAGGACACATAGTAAGCACTATTTGCTGAAGTAATAAGCACTTTCCATATTACTATATATAAATACACATGCATTACTATATCAGGAGGTACACACACCTCATGGATGGCTCAACTGATTTTTGTAACCAATTTCGATCATGTTTAATCTTTGTTTTCCATGGTGATAGTGACTTTAGAATCTTCTCCCCCCAAAATAAGACAAATCCTCTGAATAAGGAGGTTATTTGTTGTGTAGAAATTACTCCAGCCTGCAGGGATGCACTGGTTCCACATGGTGTTCTGAGTGTTGTCACTGTGTTAAAGATTCAGCCCCTCTAGGACATAATGCCAGGTCACAGATCAGCTTGCCGCTATTAACGAATCCCTAGGAGGGGTGTGCAAAGAGGTATGCATAATGAGGTTACTCTTCCTCCCTCACTGAAACTGTTAGAGCCATAAATGACCACCGCTTAACCAAAATTGAAAGCAATTTCTAACTCTTTGCTGGAACACAAATATTTGTACTAATATTTTGATCCTAAAAAGCAAGAGTTGTGAGAGACCCTGGCAATAATGTAAATCAACTTGGCTCAGAGAATCCGACACCATAATAAAATCTACGCTGGGCACAATATGCTTCAGTAGTACAGCAAACCAGCAGTATGTACATTCGCCTGCAGCCCATAGCTAGGTATATTCACTGCACCATATGCTGGTTTCTTTAAGTAACCCATTACACAGAAATTAAATATCTTGTGACAGATTGTTTTGACAGTGGAAAAAAAAAAGAAAGCAGGAGAGAGTGGGAGAGATTTAATTTTTTTAAAAAATGCATTTGACTGAAGGCAAAACGTTAGGTAGATGTTAATTTAACAGATGTCTAGTTTTGCATCATCAGCCTGAAACGGGCAATTTCTGGCAAGCCTCCTCACCACATCACAACACAAAATCCTCTCAACTCCACATGGATATGCCTTTCACAACCTTCCAAGTGAGCCATTTTCATTCAAAGGAAAATGCCTGAAATTACTCGGGGAAGATGCTAACACCTGGCAATAGTTTTGAAGGAGGAGTCCATGAATGCACCGAGGTATAATGGAACGAAAGGCAGCTTACAGCAACTTTTTAGTTGATAGAGAAAGCTGAAGGAAATGCATTCACACTGAAAAAACGGCTAACACATCACAAAGTTACTGTGTATGATAAAATACGCTCCCCCCCCTCCACGGTGTTAACTGGTAGAGAGTTCTTTTTGTAAATCTATCATACAACTACATCAAATCTCAGAAGACATTACTGAGACATTGTTTGAAAACAAAAGTCATCTGAAGAGGGACAATTTAAGTCCTCATTGTGCTTAGGCTGCTGATTTTCGAAAAGCCTCACCCCTGTATATTAGGTCAATGCATAAATCTAATAGTTAGAAGTTCTGTAAGTATCTGATGTATATAAACCTGCATAAAATCTGACTTGTATAGCAGTTCACTAGCTGACATGTTAGGTTTGGTATTCGGCAGACATTTAATTAAACTTAATAAATTTGGATTTCATGATTTGATTTTCATTTTGGAGCCAATACACTTTATTTTTAGGACACAGGTATTTTCATAAGCCTTGTAAAGTTCAAGCATACTAGATAAGGTGCCTACAATGACTAAGAGGGAAAACGTCCTTTTATGTAAATTAAAACAAAGCTTATAGATTTAGGGTTGGTGTTATCTTCCATCTTTTTGCACCAAAGATACATTGATATTCATTCCTCAATGGAGTCTGTAAGATTTCTCTGCTATTATTGGCTGAGTTGAAATACCACCATAAACAAAGTCCCCAGCACAGTTCTTATTGTGATAGATACTTCCAGAAAAAAGGAAGAGAGGCATGAAATGAGGAAGGGAGAGAAAAAGGAAAGGGAGAATTCTACTACAAAGGATTAAGAATCTATTCTTGTAGTTCAAAGGCTGCTCTACAGTTCTGCAGGATTATTAATTAGCACTACTCATTTTAATAGCAAAGAACATTTTACAACTAATGCAATAAAAAATTTCACTCTCAATAAACTGCAAGTTCTGTTGCTCCCCCTACCCAATGCACACAGATTTCCAACAATTGGGAAATATATTAGACAGCTCTGTGTATGTGTGTGTGTGTAACCATTTGATTCAGCATTTTTATTTTTAGGTATTTAAAGTAAATGGTCTATATCTTGTTTTTTGACAGAATATGGCAAGAGGCCATCTTTAAGGGCTGAGAGAGATTAATGATATTATGGAAACCTTTGTAGAATGAAAAAAAATTGGTCTGGTCTCCAAACAATTCAATGCAGGGAAGTGTGTGTGTGTGTGTGTGTGTGTGTGTGTGTGTTGTGTGTGTTGTGTGTGCTTCTGTGACATGTAATAAATACTGAGTTACAGAACACTGTCCCCAGGTGATTCCATTTTATTTTACAAACATCAAGACCATGGGAAATGAGAAAAATTAGCCCTGTGAATTCAAAGGTGCTAAAATGCATATTAGAAAAAAAAAATCCAAAAGGGAGCCAAACAGTTTACACCAATATTCCTTCTCATGAGAGCAATACCAAGTCAAGGACATGATCTGAAATTGAAGAAATTGGTAGGGCAAAAAAAAAAAAAAAAAATTTAAACCACCATAGGACTGCAAAAAGAATAAGAAAAAATCTGTCAACACGAAAGACTCCTTTCTCACTCTCTGAAATTCTAATCCAGTAATCATGTCTGCCTTCTAAAGCACCTTTCATCTGACTATCTCAAAGTCCTTTATATGGTATTAAACACTCACTGAATCCCTGAGGTGGGTAAAATTATTCTAGTCATTTTACAAATGTATCTATTCTCTCAAACCTCTCATCCTGGGGAATGATAAGTCTAGGAATAAAAATCAGGAATCGATGAATGACCAGAGTCCTTATTCCTTTAACCTGTTTTATAATTACTTAAGGGAAAATTCCTTGATTTGCTATGGGAAACTGCCGTGATGAATTGAATATAAGTTTTTGATTTGGTGTAAACGATCTTAATAGATGCCAGTGTGTTCTCCCTCCTATCCTTGTCTCTTCCTTTCCCATTGTCCCTTAAATTGGAAGGATTGAAGAATATGTTGGAAATGTGCTAAAACAGAAAAATAGAAATAATTAAAAGTGAAAAGAGAACACGAGCTCAGTGGATATTTCCATATTGTCTGTTCTTAGGGAATATCAGGAGACTATAATTAGTTAGCCATGTGACCTTGGAGTAGGCATAAGACCTCTCTGGGTCTCCGTTTACGCATCTGTAGAGAGAAGGTTAAATTATGTAAATTCTAAGGTCCCTGAAAGGTTGATTATTTATTGTACAGTTCCGCATTTGTAGCCAAGACAGTTTCTGTATTTTGGCATGAATCTCCATTATGATTTAAAAGGGGGGGGAGAAAATCTCAGATAAATATTTCAAAATATTTCCCAAAACTAAAGTGTGGTTGAGAAGCATTTATAATGCCAAAACCATTCCTTTTCCTTCATATGCCAGTACTCCTAATGGAGCCTGAAGAGCAAATGTCCCTATTCAGATCCTCCTGCCAGATAGATGCTGGTGTACCAAGAGCAGTGGACGTCAAGTTTAAGTGCCACTAGAATGATCCTGTACTTTGGACTGACATGTTAGGAATGTATCAAGTGCAGACAATGTGACTGCCCCTTTGAAGGTGAGATAACTGGTGTCTCTGCACCCAGAGTACCCAGGAGAGAAGGCCAATATAATGACTGAGGTGTCAATTATGGGGAAGGGGGACAGAAATATGGCCTAAGGGCATTAAGTTTAAATTAGCACATTGAAGTTGACAGAGAGGTTAGTTCAGGTTTTGAGTGTGGAAGAAAGCCAAGAGACCACGGAATGGCTGATGCTTAGTTGTCATTATTTCTGCCTTGACGAGTGTCCCCTCCCTTTTTAACCAGAGTCCCTGCCAACCTCTCTCCGTAGGACACCTAAATCATGAGACTATCAAATGTAGGCACCCATTCACGATCAATCCTACCCGCTCCTTCCTAATTTAGGCTTACATCTCAAAGAATATTTACCTTCTGTGCAACCTTCTGTCACTTAAATGTTCAGTTCAGCAGTTAGCAGAGACGTAGCATTCGTCATCGAGAGGAGGGCTGCGCTAACCGGAGCATCAGGCTCCATTTCTCCTGTAAAGATTTCCTTTCAGGTCCGAGATTGAAGCCTCAGCAGCATGAAGTTCACATTCTAAGGTTCCTAGGCTGATCATGCCGTTTATGGGAGATAATTCCAGTAGAAAATGACTCATTTAACATAGGAATATTTTAAAAAGTCAAGTGCTAGCTTCTGAGCTTTAACACAAAAAATAAAACAAATAAATAAAAAAGAAGACATTCCATGTCTAGTCCTACAGCAAGTGATATGAATCACTTGGCCCCCACGTGCTCTCCATCAGGTAGTCTATACAGAGTGGCAATAAAGTCTATAAACTCTGGAGGAAGAATAATGAAGTTCAAATCTCTGCTTCACCACTTTCTAGCCTGTGAATTTGAATAAGTTATTTAATTCCTCTAGATCTCACATACCCCGTCTGCAAAATGCCAATGATATTTCCCAACTCATGGGAGTGTTCTGAACATTAAACGAGCTGCTTCTTATGTAATAAGCAGCCAATATTTTTTCTAACAATATTATTATTTGCAAATTGTTATTACTACACTTTGAGATGCATCCTATATGACAGTGTTAAGTTTGTTCCTTTCCAATAGTCCTGCTGTCATGGGTATGTATGACCTCTCAAGTCCATACATATGGTCCTAATTTCCTCACGGAGGGCACGAGAAGGAGCCTTGTCCAGCAGTCTGTGCAGTAGATATAATTAAGATTATTACACCCAAATCAGGAAGATAAAAGACAGTCTTAGTGCAGAGTATTTAAACAGAGTTTTGTAAAGGCTCACAAACTTTGGATGTACCCATAAAAGCAGAGAACCATAAATATTTTGTGAAAGCATGAATCAGATTTTAGTGTAAATGGTTTTTGTTAACGTCCTTTTAGTGTATTCGATGTATAACACACCATCGAAAAGTCATACATGTTTAACTGTGATTGTTTGCTTTATCTGGGAACCATAATACTTAAATCTTTTTGAAAATAATTCTGGGCTACTTAATGTGTGCAAATGCTTGAGCGATATCATTTTAGAGATGAGGATCTCTGACTTATCTGTCCTTATAAGATTATTTTTATAAGTGACCATTTTAAAAGGACATTAAAATGACCAAATTGCTGGAATGAAATTATAGAAAAAAGCACGTACAACGATGTGCCGAGCACTTCTCTACGGAGGTTGTGATTGGTAGTGGCACGTAGATCAGTTCATGTAAACTGTAGAACAACCTAAGAACGAGGCATCATTATGTTCATTGAGTGGGGACATTTACTAAGCTCAGAGAGCGTGGATAACCATGCCACCAATGCTCACTTCACACCCAGGTTTCTCAGGATCTAAAACCTATGCTCCTTACACAGCATAACAACAGTCACAACAAGTTCGATTATTGAACTTGATCAGCAGCAATTAGAAAATATTTCCAATGACTTGAAAAAGGGGCACTGAATGATGATTGTGTCATTGTTGGGGATGGTGGACTAGATATTTGGATGCTATTATATTTAAAAAAAAAATCCAAGCCTTTATTAAATATACTTTCACATGCTGCCTAGAGTGATTTGGATAAATGTTAATTCTATCCCCCATCTACACACACATTCCTTCATAGCACATTTTCCTGTTTGAAATTGTATTTTATGCTGCATATTTATTTTCATTTTAAAATTTTATGTCTCCCTCTAGAATATCAGCTCCATGAGAGTAGAGATTAGTTTTATTATTTCCTGATTCCCCAGTGCCTGCCTCCCAGGAAGCACCCAATACCCCTTTGTTGAATGGAAGCACAAATGATGAATGAATAAATGAATGAATATGTAAATATAGGTGGATATAAACTATACATAGATAGATAGGTCTAAATGTTCCAAAAGCCCAAGTCTTATTACACAAGAGATATAAAAGAATAAAAGTATTCCTGTTAAGTTCCTTGGCAGCTGATGTAAAAACATCCCTTTACACAATTGAAACCCCATTGTAGCTATCAATATTTCCAAGCTATAACATGATATTTTAAATGTGCCCCTGGTATTATTATGTTAAATGGCAGCATTGATTTTCATGCTATGTAATCGGATACTTTAAGATGCACCATGCAGGGAGCTACCATCCTCTGTGGCTTTTCCATCATAGCATACATAAGTATCACATTCCACTCTGACAACTCTCTCCTGGGCTCCACGTCTAGAAGATTACTAAGCCATCAAACATTTATGTATCTGTTCACACTAGAGGGTCAAGTAGACACAACCACGTGGGGACTTCAGAGGCAAATTAAGCTCCTGGAATCCACCCCTCCTTCCAGTACAGAATTACTCCTTGATTTCAAATATTGTGAAATACAGTCAGCCACATGATTGAAACCTAGACAGATGTTATGGATTGACTTGTGCCCACCAAAACAACAAATTGAAGTCCTAACCCTTGCACTCCAGAAAGTGACCTTATTTGGAAATAAGGTCATTGCAGATGTAATTAGTTCAATTAAGGTAAAGTCATAGTAGATTGGGATGGCCGCTTAATCCAATATGACTGGTGTTCTCCTAGGAAGAGGATGTGCAGACATGGAGGGTCACACAGAGACACACAGGGAGAACCACAACGTGACAAAAGAGGCAGAGATGGGTGGTGCAACTGCAAGCCAGAAAAACACCAAGAATTGCTGGCAAATCACTGGAAGCTAGAAAGAGGCAAGGAAGGATTTTCTCCTACAGATTTCAAAGGGAGCATGGACCCACCGACACCTTAATTTTGGACTTCTATCCTCCAGGACTATTAGAAAATAAATTTCTGTTATTTTAAGCCACACAGTTTGTGTTACTTTGGTATGGTTGTCCTGTGAAACAGATACAACAGGCATTGTATTTTGCATAGGAGAGAAAAATCCATTAGGAAAATATTGGGGAATCTTGGTGAGAATAAGGCATTAAGCCTATTATATCGTTACTCAGCATGGTAGCTTGTTTGCCAAGATGACTAAACCAATTATTCTTATTCCTGCATTCATGCATATTTGCTATGTGACTGCCATTCCTGTCAACAGAACATCTACTTTCCTTGCCATTGAATTTGGACTTTGTGATTTGCTTTGACCAATGCAATGTGTCACAAACTTCTGGGCCGAGGCCTCAAGAAGACTCTCAGCTTCTGTTTTCACCCCACTGGAATGTGGTGGCACTGTTTGAGGAAGCTCAGGCCTGGAGCAGAGAGGAGTCCTGCCGTCTGATGCTCCCTAAACTAGAGTTCTTAAGCTTGAGTGAGCGCTGGAATCCCCTTGAGGGCTTACTCAAGCAGATCGCTGAGCCTCAGCTCTAACGTTTTTGGTTCAGTAGTCCTGGGATGGCATCTGGGAACTCAAATTGCTAACAATTTCCCTGGGGATGCTGATGGTGCCGGCCCAGTGACTACACTTTGAGAACCACTGCTCTAGACTAACCAGCCTCCATTGAAGCTTGAAGATGACTATAGTCATATGACTGATCCCAGGTGAGTCAGCAGAACTGCTCAGTTGACCCACAAGCTCCTGAGTTTTGGAGTGGTTTGGTCCATAACAAGAAATAACAGTAACACCAAGTTGTTCAGGTCAATTTGTGTGGCTGACTCCTAACCCATTACCAGTTTTATAAAATCTTCTAAATTTCCACTGCAAAACCCCTTTAAGGTTGACAGAAAGAAACCAGAGAATATAATGGTAGGCAAAGGTGCCATTTTTGTTTGGGGAAAAAACAAAAACAAAAACTTTATGAGAGATGACTTCATGTATGTAGGAATAGGTAAAGATAATGAAACACATATGCACGACAAACGATTATTTTTCATATTTGGCAATGACCCACGGATATTTTTCTCAAATTTTAAGGTGATTAAAAATCACTTGAGTAGTTCACTAGCATTCATATTCCTGGGCTTCATCCCTCAGAAATTCAGATGGAGGCAGACAGGGAGACAACCTAGTAATCTATATTTTTTAAATAACACCCCCATTTCTGGTGATTCTTATTCAGTACACACACACCAAGGAAAGACCTGATGGTAAGCCACTGGGGGCCAAACCATGTTTATAAATTTCCATGAAGTTCACATGTAGAGAGGCTCTTGAAAAATATGTGTTAAACCATCTGCTTGAGTTGGCAACATCTTCTCTTCAACATGAAGAACCTTCTTTGTGACCAATTTCGTCTAGTTGTAGTTATAATCACTTTCTTTCTTCCTTCTCTGTTTGGCTTTTAGGAGATGGTGGGAAAACCTGGTGAGAGAGCTCAAGGGCTTCTGGCTTTCCTCATGCATAGATGGCAGGTCCTGCCATCTGCTTCGAGGACATTTGCTCCTGCCCCTTTCCTAAATCCAACTCTCCCACTGCCCAAGCTTCTTCCAGACTGAGTAGGCATGTGGAGTACATAGATTAACCATTGACTCACGTGGAAGCATTTCGGGACACCAGCTTCTCCTGTTCTGTCCCAACTATGACAATTGCCTAAAGCAATTCCGATTCATATTTCAGGGCATGTGATTATATGCTCCCTGTGATTGTGATTCCATTTCTCAAATTATTGACTTATCTATCCATCATGCAAAATCAATGTAATTTCAAAATATTTTCCTAATGCACATTGTTTCAGAGAAAATGTATTAATGTTGCTTGCAGCCATCAGAGAGATTAAATGGAAGCCATTATATCTTCAGTTTAAACCTCACTTTAAAACCTGTTAGCAGTCCGTAGTCTTGTTTCCCAAGAACATGTAAAGCACTTTGAATTATGACCAAATTTCAATGCAGTTATATTGATTCTGGAAGCCAATCCTACTATTTACATCACTGAAGTTTGAGAGCTCTGTGTGTGTGCGCCTATGCGTGTGTGTCTTGATCAAAATTCCTGCTGTTCTGAAACATTGAGAGTTTTCAGCTTGGAAAATGATTTTTAAAGTTTTCAGTTGACTCCAAATTCCTCTCCCAAAAAACACCTCACCCTCTAAAACAAAATTTCAAAAAACCAACAAACAAATTTTACTTATAAAAGACAGGCTCCCTGTGGCATTTAATGAGCTACCCATCATTAACTCCACAGGATATACTCAATAAATTTAATATGTGTGTACTTAAATGAAAGATCTGACAGCCATGAATTGTAAATAGAAATTTGGTATGAAGAGAGATTTTTATGAGTAAAAAAATAAGAAAACATCATTGGAACTCACATTAACAATAAACTTTTCCTGGCTACTTCTTTCCTTCAGGTTTTATTAGAAGAAAAAATTGATGTTGACGGGCCTTTGGGGACAAGATGGGGACAAAGTACTACAATATCAGAAGCATAAATCTCCAGCAAGATGATTTTTAGTTGAGTATCTATCCCATTTTCCACCTTATTCATGAAATAGGTGGTTTTGGGCCCAATTCTGGGCCACTCATACCTTCCATTTGGGAACCTTGCTAAGCAGAGTGAGATGGAGAATTCAGAAGGAAACTTAACTTTATTATGCATCTGGAAGGGATGGGGCCAGGGCAGTAAATTTCACTGCTTATCTACCATGAGTCAGACACCAGGCAAGGTACTTTATGTAAGTAATTCCATTGAATTCTTTAAAACCTCAGTTTCCATTATCTATGAGGAGATTCATACTTCCTAAATTACAAACAGAGGCTTCAACATTATAAATCACCTACCAAAGTCACATAGGTAACAAACTGTGGTCCTGATATTGATCTACTTGACTCCCCACACTGCTCTGTTATATCCGAGATCTTTAGCTTCAATTCAGGGCTGGGCAAACTTTTCCTTTAAAGGGCCGGAGAATAAATATTTTAGGCTTTATGGGCCATATGGTCCCTGTTGCAACTACTCAACTCTGCCGTTGTAGTGTGAAAGCAGCCACAGACAGTACATAAACGAATGAGCGTGGCTATGTGCCAATAAATCTTTTTTTTTATGGACACTGAAATTTGAATTTCATTTAATTTTCATGTGTCGTGAAATACCATTCTTTGTTCATTTTTTCCCCAACCATTTAAAAATGTAAAAACTGTTCTAAGATTACAGCCGTCTGGCCGAATTTGTCCTGGAATCCTTGGGTTTTGAAACCCTGCTGTAATTCCTTAAGTAACTGGAAGTCAGGGGCTGCATTTGATGATTCTCTAAATCCCATGAGAGTCTCCTACAGTGCCTAAAACAGAGCAGGCCCTTGCCCACCATTTGGCCATTTGATTGAATATGTGGCTCTCAACAGTGTCATTTTTATCTTTTCAATTGTGTGTTCCTTGCTCTCTTTTTACTTGAGCCTCAATTTACTCCATTGCTGTACTTTAAAATTTTTTCGAAGAAAAAGAAAAGTTGTATCACTTAAAGTTACTGTACCTTAACAAAGGCACCTAAAGTGGCACTGTTTTTGCATGCATGAAAGCCCAAAGCCTCAACAACTCCCATGAGCGATTAATCTTCTAACACTAATTAGATATTTGCTAATTAGCGTCTGATGTGTGAAATGAAAAAACATTTTGAAGCTGAAATGAATAGGGTCTAGAAAGATAGGGCTGTATTCCAGTTCCCCCTTTTCCATATTATTATCATATTTCATAAATATTAATAAGATCACATGATACCAGCCGCTCTATAAAATTATCTCTCTGAATGAAGGCTTTTGTTCGATATAATAGGGATGTGTCAATATTTTGCATATGGAAGAAAGCACTCAATGAAGGAAAACATTTTTTTCCTCAATGTTAAAGAGATGTCATATTTCATAAATCACTTTTATGCTTGATCAACCAGTCCAACGTTTTAACCCAGGTCTCTTCTTCCCACAAGAGAAGGTAGAAAACTTTTCTCCAAAGCACCACTTTTCTTCCTCTCTTACACCTTAATCTTATCTTGGTTTAAAAGAAAACTTAATAGAATGGAAAATATTTTAAACCTATGCTTCTGTGCAGTGAAAGAGTAGAAATCATTACAGAATGGTCAATTTCTATAAGCAATTTGACTAGTAAAAGAGAGACATTTGAATTTCATTAATTGCATGCATGAGAACAAGCCTAAAAAAACCTCTATATGCCATCTTAATAAAACAATTTATAGAGAATGGGATAGAGATTTCAGTGCTTCAAACTCACACACAGGCTATAATATTCAAGTCATAAATATTAAGTCATTTATTCTTAAAATGTTACATTTTGATTTGAAATATTTCTCACATGAAAGCACACATTAAACATACTTGGTTCTGAAAGAAAAGACTTATAATAATAAACTATTTCAGTTGGTGTGAGATTTTTTTAAAAAACTACTCACCTGTGAATGCTGGTCATATCACAATTATATCTAATTACAGCATTGATACAGTAATTTGAAGTGATAGCTAAGCACAAGTTGACAAAGGTGACATTGGAACATAATGACGGTGAGATGATCGTTTTCTTAGGCTGACATTTTGTGATTTATAATAATGCTGATCGAGATGATTAAAACCATAATGAAGGGAAAGCTCCGAGAACCAGAACAAAACATACTGAGACTAGAGAGAGCCTAACTATCATTTTGTCTCCTGCTTCCTCGATATGGTTTCTCCTTGCAGTGTAAAATTAGGCATGTGCGCCGGTCCCATAGACCTGTGGAAACTGCAACTGATAGACATTTATTCTACCTGCTTACAAAAGGTTCTGTTTTTCAAAGCTGGAATGAGAGAAGAAGGTCATCTATGCCAATTTATCCATTTACTCTGGGGACTGTTTTCCGATTGGCTTGGAGGTTGATAGTCAGCTCCCAGGTGCAAAACACCAACACGCTATCTGTACTGATAGTTACCAGGGCTTTCAGCTTAAAATTCATGGTGAGCCCAAGGTTTTCAACGGTCGCAAGTATCAAGTGAATGGGAAAAGTCTGGCAGACATTATCCTTTCACTTATCATTAAATGAGAATAAAACCAGACAACTTTTAATTACCAAGAACAGAGAAATGAGTCAAGCGGTATCATACCCAATCAAGACATCACCAGTCAACCTAGCGGGCTGACTGGCTGAATCTGCGACATGAAGGATGTTCTGTACTTTGCTCAGATGAGCCTATTTAGACTGTGTCAAGTTCAAAGTATCTGGTGAGACTTGGAATTCTAGCTGAATTCTGAACCTCATTTTAAATACAGAGGATAAATGTGTCTCAATTATCTGAAAACGCCTTCCCAACTATACATGTGTTTGCAAATTTGGTTTTCATTTTTCTGTGGGATTCAGTGCCTCAAAGTATCATAATAGATTCATGGATATTCACCTGGAAGCAATTTGTAAAAAATCTCTGCCACCGGCTATGTTGGGTTGAATTGTCCAATTTTGCCAGTGAGGCAAGACAGGGACTGACAGGTTGGACTGGAAGTACTACCTCTCCCTTAGAAACGTCCCATTATTCTTCAGGGTCCCACATTCTATGACATTCGAAAAGTTTCCTTCCTCCCTTAAAGTGTAACCTGACTGTTTTCCAGCTCAAATATTATTGCTTTATAATCACTACTTATTTTCTGCAAGAAGTATATTGAAGAAATACCTTACCACATGATTCGCCTGATGCCCACATGGATTCCTTTCCTTAGTAAAGTCTCTATTTTATTTGAGCATAGAGCATCTGTGAGTATATGCCTGGGAAGATGGAAGAGGACAAAGATCACAGGTGCTAGTGGAGGCTCATACTTGTTCACAGTCAGCCTCACAGGCAGAAAGCCATGGCTTTTGCTGAAGGTCTTGTTATTTGGGTTCAAGAAGAATAAATTATCATCATTCTGAGAAAACTATACTCTTCCTGATGGACTAAGCTCGTGTTTCTCCACTTTTCGTAAGCCTCTCCTTAGAACTTTTCATTTCTCCTTTCACATCAAATGCTAACTATTGATACAATAATTTGAAATGATAGCTAAGCACATTTTGACAAAGGTGACATTGAAACATAATGATGATGACATTATTGTCACTGTGTGACTGGTGCTATATAAATACATTTTATATAGCATTTCATCTATTCCTGACAACATTGTTCTCTGCGTTTTGCAGATGAAGAAATCTGGCTCAAAAGACTTTAAGTTATTTCAATCCATTCCCTCAAAGTTATTTATTGAGCACATACAATATGCTGAACATTGTGTTGAGACTGGACATCTAATCTTGAGCCAGATTTCTTAAGAGTCTAGGCTTTCACCAACCCTACATCTAAGGTCTTAGGGTACACGAGGAATGAGTTCTATCTACCTGTTTCCTGGCTCCATGATACACCCTAAATTTTCAAAATCATAGCCCACTGTTCTCTTTGAGTTCTTTACTGTCAGCAGGAGTGAGCAAAGTATTTATACAGTCCATGAAACAAATCTAGTCTACAGCCTGCTTTTGTATTGCCCACAATAAAAAATGGCTGTTCTTGCCATTTTTAAAGGGCTGTTTAAAATAATAGAATATGTAACCGACACATTATGGCTGAAAAAGCCTTCAATCTTTACTGTTCGCCCCTTTATAGAAAAAGTTTGCCAACCCTTGATCTTTATAAAGTAAAGTTAAATCTGCCTTCGAGGCCTTTTATGTGACTTCTAAATGGCTTTGTACAAACAGTGTGCTTTGTTGGCTTTACGGTTTCTGTGGTAGTGGTTATTATTTATTTGTGGCTATGTGCCAGTGATTGTGATAAAATTTTTGTATATTTTAGCTCGTCAATCCTGTTAACCCTCAAAATGAGCCTAAGTGGGCATTGATATTATACCATTTACAGGTGAAACCACGCAAGCTCAGGATGGTGGAGTGTCAGAACATAGGGACCAATTAAAGGCCAGGATTCAGACCCTACTTTGTCCAATCCCCCTGCTGGCCTGGAGAGCACCTTTAAGCTAAGAAGACAAAGCTGTCCCTTTTTATTGGCTGCAGCCATGCAGACCACTTGGCAGAGGGAACCTGAGCTAGATTTCAGCCATTCCTGCCCCCTTGACCAAGCGTCCTGCACAGCTATCAGCAGGTTAAGCTGGTGAACCCATCCTGAAACCACTATGAACATTCATTCCTACCGATTGCCTTGGCTTGTTTCTCTGTTGTCCATTCCTTCACCCCAATCTACTGTTTTTCTTTAACTCTTACTAAACCCTTTCATGCACATTTTTTACCTAAGTGATATCTTCTTTAAATATTTCCATTTTTCTGCTTCCCTGTCCTTTCTCCTGGAATCTTCTACTTTCCCATCTCTCACAGTTATGGTCCTTCAAGTTTCTGCTCATATCCTACCTCCTTCAAGAAGCTTTCCTTAATCATCCTGATTAGAAGTTATGGAACTTTAGCTTTAGAAGACAGACCTCAGAGTTCATCTCATATCACATTCTAGTTAGCACACTCATTTATTGGATACATATGTCGTCTTCCTACTGGATACATACTTTATAAAATTTAGGGATCATAGTGCAATGTCTTACTTTTCTCATATCATCTAGATTAGATTATCCACCAGCATACAGGATATCGTATATAACATTCCAATGAGTGGTAGTTAAACTTTTCGCATAACTTTGCTAACTAACAAAATGTTAAGTATCTCATCAAAGACAAAGAACAACTTTTTTTTTTCATGGTCCTAAAATCTGGGCAAGTTACTTAGCTTTTCTAATATTCAGTTTCCTCATCGGCGAATGAGGAAAAAAGTAGTTCCTACCTCACGGTGTGGCCATGAGATTGAATGAGACCACACCGACCACTCAGGGCAGCTTAACAGCTGTGTTTGAAGAAAATTCTAAGTAAAGATGTGCTGAATAAATGCATGCTATTAAGAGACACCCTTTTCCCCACTATACCTAGCAAACAACCTAATTCACATCATAAATGAGGCTGCAAAAAGACAATGTGCTGGGTAATAATGTTTACTGGAGTTCAACTACGGAGGGAGAAATATCTGAGTTATAATGCCCATGACTGGATAGCTTATTGGCCATTATTTATTATGGTAAAGTTACAAAAAAAATCCAATGGCTCTGAAGCTTAGTTTATTTACTAGGAAGCTAAATAAACCATGCACAGAAAGACAAATGCCACATGATCTCATTTATATGTGGAATCTAAAAATGATGAATTCACATAATCAGAGAGTGGAAAGGTGCTTGCCAGGGACTGGTGGGAGGTACAGGGTGTGAATGAGAAAATATTGGTCAAAGAATACAAAGTTTCAGTTAGATAAGATGAATCAGTTCTGGAAATCTATTGTACCATATGGTAATTCAAGTTAATAATGATGCATTGTACATTTGAACATTGCTAACAGAGTAGATCTTAAATGTTCCCAACACATATACCAAAAAAAAAAAAAAAAAAGATGGCAATGTTAGGTGATGGATGTATTAATTTGCCTGATGTCGTCATTTCACACCATATACATGTATTGAAATATGGTTAGACACTGTAAATATATACAACTTTATTTGTTAATTATAGCTTAATAAAGTATAAATAAAATAAAGTGAAATAAAGTAATAAAATGATAGCATATACTCATCAAAAAAAGAAGAAATTGTAGACCGTGGCTTTTAACAATAATAGAAAGAAAGCCTCAGTTCTTGGCCTAGTACTTTGAAATCCCCCCCAGAACTGCTTGCACAGGGTATTCTTGTCTGCAAAACAACCACCATCCGTAGCTCTAAGAGGTAGAGGGGGGGAAAACATTAGAAGCCCCTCCAAAATAAAGGAAGCCACTGTTTCGGCCACTTCCAACGTTGAACAAGATTTGTAATCAGAATATCAGAAGTCCTGTGACACTCCGGTGTCATGTCTTTGAAGGCAGTCAGTGAAACCTCTTTAGGCGCCGGAGCTGCTTGCGGTCCTGGACTTGTGTGTTGCTGTTTCCTTCACTTCAGCTCAGTGGAGCCAGGTGCCCTCTCCAGCCTCCTCCACTCCGACGCAAGAGTTAATGCGGTTAGATTGCTCCCAGGCTTCTAGCGGGACTACTTCAAATGATATTACTTCCATTTGCGACGTGCAGCACCGGCAGCGCTCACATTCGAGGGGAACAGTAAACAGACATCTAAGCCTGCTTGCTGGAAGAGAAGCCGCGCTGGCCCGCGGAAAGGGAGGCAGCGATGGGGCCATAAATTTCTCAATTTCCTCAACAGCGGCTGCCCGGGCGCCACCTGAACCGGCCTCTTGAGCCAGGCGCCCGGTGGCTCCGTGCTCCCGGGATCTGCGGGGAAACTTGTTCGGATCAGGAGCCCATTTTGACAGCACCGGATCGATGCAAGGAGAGTGAAATCTTAAACCGGGGCTTTCTGCTGATAACTACCATTTTGTGAGAAAATCCACACGGGACCAAAAAGAAGGGCCTACAAAGCACCCACCACACAGAGAGCTCCTCAAGGATTAAAAGATATAATGGAAGGAAAGCCTTAAGCCCAGGGCCTGCTGCACAGCCAGAACTAAAATGTGGGTGCCTGTCTTTCTTGGCACAAATACATTGATGCGGACAGGTATTCACATGCAAACTCATGGACAGCCCTTCCTAGTTTTATTTTTTTTAAAAATTTTTATTCCTTCTAGCACAGTGTTTCTCAAGTTATTGCTTTGTACAAAGACTTTTCTCACAAAAGTGGTCAAGGAATATATACGATTTTTCTTTGCAACAGATAATGCGTATGAAGACTTGCTATATTACTACATCCCAATTAATTCAATTTCAGAAGCATAGCCATTCCTTTCCTCTCTGTTCCACCTGTCTGCTTCAAGCGTGTTGCTACCAGGTCTCCAGAGGACCCCTACATGCTGGGCACCATGAATGCTGAAACCTTTGTCACGCGTGTTCTCTATCATTTCAAGAGGCATTTGGGAGTTTAAAAGAGTTAAGAAAATGTATCATAGAATTTGGAAAAATTAACTTTAAATTTGTTATTTGTGTCATCATAAGCTAACCCAGTCGCTTGTTTCTGTCCTAATTAACAGAACCCAGTCAATGGTTTATGTGAGCGTACACGTCTATCCACTGTTTTCAAGGTTTAGAGGCTCTCTCTGTGAACGCAACCCTTCACCTCAGTTCTCCCTCAGCATTTACCCCATGTGTTCAGACATTCTGGGCTTAGGATGTATGCTGGATACGCTACAAAAGACACGAAAGTTTTTCCTAAGCGCAGACAGTGAACACGTTAAGTTGCAATATAGAAGAGACGATATTAAATCAAGAAGGATGGCAGTGGATTCTCGTTATAGCAACATTACTTAAAGTCATAAGATTACAGAATGTTCAAGGGCTTAAAGTAACTCCTGGAGATCACACTTCAATCTCCTTATTTATAAATGTGAAAACTAGAACAGCTACTTGAGAGTCGTTGGTCTGCAGCAGAGCCGAGAGTCTAGCTGAGATGGCGAAGCAGGTTGTAATTGAAGAGAAAACATTGCTGACTGATTTGCGGTCTCTCGACCTAAGATTCCAAGTTATGAAATGGAAAAAAATGTATATTTCATTGGCTGCCTCAATTACTAAGGCCTACAATATGTAATACTGTATTAAGAAGAGAAGAGTTCTCCAGATAAGGGAGAGAAGCGAAGCCAAGACTTTCTTATTGATTATTATTTTTACTATTATTAGCTAAAAGTAGACCATTGGAGAAATCTTTTTCTATTTCGTTCGATCTTTCCACTTCTACCACTCCCACAGTACTTACTCAAATAAACTAAAATTAAAGAAAAATCATGTAGGGATATATAATATAGAATTTCAAAACGTCTAAAGATAGTTTCTAGTGACAAAAGACCACCATCAGGGGACTGCTGTGTTTCTAACACACACACAGTAAGGAGAGACGAGGATGGGAAGAGGTTGTGGGAATTCATGCCAATGAGTTCGACAGAGATTATTTTAAGATACAAGTAATATCAGTCATTGAACAGCCACAAGTGCGGGGCACTTAAACATCATGATATCTTTGCTAAGCACTATATAGTGTATGGTAAGTTAGAAGAACAAAATTCAACAACGTTAGAAAATTTTTTCTCTATTTATACGGCTAGACGGACAAAAAGGGGGCTTAAATCCCAGCTCACTTGGTATGTGGCAGGTACTGTGGTATGAATTTTACATATATGGCTTTCTTTAATCCTCCCAATGAACTTCTAAAGTAAGTACTATTACACCTCTAGTTTAAAGAAGAAATTACTCAGACTCAGATTAAGAAATGAAGCTAAACTCACATAATGAGTGAGGGACATAGATGGGATTCTGAACGTACTACCCATGCTTTATTGACGACAGCACACTAGCTCCCCATACCGTCTTCCACCCGGCAGCAAGAGGGAGAATATTCAGCCAGATACGGCACATCCCTAGCCCATGAAATCCTGCAGTCCATTTTGACTTCCAAATGAGCGAGGGGCACTGGAAGGAGTGACCTTTCTTATCTAAGATGAATACATTTCCCATTATTGCACGGTTCTGTCACATTGTATCATTCAGCATCGCTCCCTAATTCGCAGCCCTCCAAATTGTCAGGCTTTCACTGGACACTTTAATAATTAAAATTTATCTTTAAAAAAGGCAATATGAAATTTGTCAGAAGACTGACTTTATACAGCTATCAAAGCAAAATGCTGAATACCTTGTAAGGGCTTATTAAAAAGTATTTAATGGACTTGAGCTCAAACTTTTTTTATCCCATCCCTCCCCGGGACGAAATTTCTTTAGAGGCTTCAGAAAAGCTACAAGGTGTCTAGACGAAGCCACTTCGATAGAGCAGAAGATAGACTCTTGGCCTCCTTGGCACATTGAAGATTAACTCTACCTGTTTGTCTTCCTCTCCTCAGAGCAAGGACCCGCTAAATCTATGTCGTCCGATTTAGCTTTCATTCAATAAACATTTATTGAGTGCCTATTGTATGCTACTGTTGAAATACAAGGATTCACGGTCTCCACCCTTGCAGAATTCTGAATTTACAATTCAAAAGGCACAAATAATTTATTCAATGAAAAAAATAACTTTAAGAGAAGTATGCACAGAATATTATGAGATCACAGGTGAATAGGCAATTACTTCTACCCTGGGGTCAAGGAATACCCTAAAGAAAAAGGGACCATTTTCTCCTGTCTTTGGAGTATTAGCATCAGTTTACAAAGTGGGACAAGGGGTAGGGCAATCTAGGCAGAGGGAACGGCATGGATATACACAGAGTTCAGAACACACAATGCATGGGGAATGAAATGGTGGATTTGAAAGAATGGCACACAATTATATGAAAAAGGAAAAAAATTATAACATGAAATTCTAATTGTCCAAATATTTTACATCTTGTACGTACAGTTGATAAGAGTCTGCTGAATTTTTTTATTTTGGTGGGGGAGGCCACTCTTTGTTAAATCTTTAGGTCTAGCAAACACAATTCTTTGGGCTTGCCTGTGCTTGAAGGCCTATGCCATATTTCAGATATATCCATTTTGCATCAAAAAGTTAAATTCAAGAATGCTTTTTTCTGTGTGGGAATGTAAACTTTCAGTTGTCCATCTTTGTAAGTAAGAATTTTCCCTCTGCATTTGGGATACAGGGGAGTGGGAGTGGATAAGAAGGGAGTGTGGTGGGGAGAGTGGGATATTTCTGATCAAAGATCCTTTATTTCCAGAGAGTTCGTTCTTAATTTCAGGAGACGCAGATTGATTGTATTAGAATCCAAGTGGACTCCATGCTTTTTTGATGTGTGTGTGTGTCAGGTAAGAGTATAGCATATGCCCTCAGAAATATAAACATTTCAGTAAGATTCCATAATTTCACTACTCTACTTGAAAGATCTACAAACATCTCAGGAGCAGATTTCCACAGACGCTGAATGAAATTTTATTCAAGAAATACAAAGGCTCCTAATATATGCTAGTGGAGAAGGCATTATCTATGGTAGAGGGCACAAATCAGCCAATTAACCAATGAATAGGAATAAGAAAGAAGGAAATTTAACTTCCCAGGGATAAAGATCCACAGAATTTTTTTAAAACGTATATTAGTATTTATAAAATAACTTTTGAAAAAGAGCTGTAAAAGCAATACATATTGACTCCAAAGTAATCACAAAGTGCAAACAAGCCCAAAGAAGAAAAACAAAATGCAGGCACTTCCAAAGCATTCAACAGTTGTTATTATTTTCTGATTATATAAGTAGTAATAGAGGCTTGTTATGAAACATTAAAAAAAAATGGAGAACCACATATTGTCACTACCCCACTGTTAGCAATCTGTTGCAGAATATTCCATCCTTTTCTAGATGTGTGTTTGTATGTGTATGTGCTATTTCTTAAATAGCTAGTGACAGATAGTTTTTGACATTGGTGGCTGACTGTATGCATGCACATCTTGGATACTTTTTCAGAGATGACCTCTACTTACCTAATTATCTGTTTCATCATTTTTAATATCTGGATCCTGCAGTAGAGGTCTCTTTTTGTTATTCATGAAGGCACTAGACACTGCTATGTAAATATTGGGGACTGTTTATGCTTTCTTCTTGTTTTGATGGCCATGAATATGTTTCTTGTATTTCTTCCTTCCTTAGGTAGGTCTTTGTTCCTTTGTTAAGTGGGTTGGCCATTACAAGTAGACTGAGTTCTGAATATGCATAAAGACATATCCACTCCTTAATTCTATGCCACAATAATTGGGAGATAACAGAGATGTCCAAAAATATATAATCATGGTAATAATATTGGTAATAAAAATAATATAAGGTATATTCTTCTAATAGTGTCAACGAAGTCACATAACAAAGATAGTCGCTAGGAACTTGACCAGGTTTTAGTACTTGCTTCTCTGTTTACCCCTCATTCTTCTCAAAGAGGGCTAAAACTTGCTAAAAAATTCAAATCTAAGGTGATTTCTACAGTAGAGTTCCCGATCTGAGAATATAAAAGGATCTCAGTTTAAAAATAGATGCCTGGTAAGAAATCACCCTGGGAGCACATAGAAATGAAAGAAAGGTTAGGTCCCAGGTCAATGGGACTTTAGTGATACCCAGAGTGTCTTCCACATAGAGGAGTTGACCATGTGGAAGTTTCCATATTATTGAAATCTCATTTTCCTTAATCTTTTGTTAAGGAATTACCAGCACACTGATGCATTCTTTTTGATAGCAAATCTCAGCAGAGCTGAGCCATATGTTACTCCTTGGTTCTTGGAATAGAGTGCTTAGGTTGGTACTTTGAGGCTCAAGACCTATAAATAACTCCTCTAGGAAACACCATTATATAAAGAGAACCTGACCTAAAAAAAAAGACTGGCATTTGGATATTGGTCAAAATATTACTCCTTGACATTAAAATATCTCATCACAGTATCATAATATTGTGACACATGATGGTGTCACATCAGACCAACACCCACAAAGTATCAGTCTAAGCAATCCACTTATACAGATTTGCACATTCAAAGGAAATCCTTTCTGATGTTCTGCAGGGTGGGGAGCAGCTTGGAGAGAGGGCAGTGTGTAATTTATGCACTTGATTTGGAAACTGGCCAATGCAGTTTGGGAAGATCGACACAGAAACTGCTCATCAAGCTGATTAACAAACACAAACAAGGAATGATTCTTGTTAACAGCACCAGGTTGGGAAATACCAAAATATTGTGTTTCCCATAAGATGCTTGCAAGACTAGCTGTGTGTACCACTTCAGATGTGTTATTTGTTTATGCTTCTTCCAGGTGGGATGTGGGTTTAATTTATAACAGAGAGACCTGGAATTTCTTTTTACCCCATTATTTGTGAGGTTGTGAAAATTCTTATAGAGTAAGAGAGTGGGTCTTAATCCTGGCTGTACATTAGATTTCCTTGGGGAGCCGTTACAAAAATATCAGTAACTTGGGTTCCCAGCGTCAGTGATTTTGCTTAATTGGTCCAAAGGGGCAGGGTCTGTTTATGCATTAGTATTTTTTGAAAGCTTTCCAGGTGATCATAACGTGCACCCAGTTTCACAGGCTGTCTTGCTACTCGAAGTACAATCTTCACAAAAGAAGCACAGGCCTCACTTCAGAGCTTGTTAAAAATGCAGAATTAGACCCCACCCAGACCTAACGGATCAGAATCTGCATTTGAACATGACTTTTAGGTGAGTCATACACACATTACATTTTGAGAAGCACTGCTGTAGGGAAAGGAGATAGAATAATATATTGACCAATGTTTGATAATGATAAAGATAATACAGATGAAAATAATAGTCATAGAGAATGCTTATTAGGTGTTCACTGTGTGCCAGACATTCTTCTAAACACACGCATTAACTCCTTTAATTTTCAAAACAACATACGGAAGTAGGTACTGTTATTTTTCCTATTTTCCAGATGAGAAAACTGACATCTTTGAACTTGTACAAAGTCTCACAGCTACTGATGGCAAATTGGGCATTTGCAACACTGTCACTGTTTGTTTTTAAAGAAATACGAAGTTTACCAGCCAATGATAAATGAATCGAAAGGGCGTGGCATTCTAACACGCTGGTCTAATTCAGAGATGCTGACTCAATAGGAATGAGGGTCTGTATGGAATCTGAATGGCCTTGCCTGCCTCACCCATAAAGAATCATAGTTAAGATAACCGAGATGAGTACTCAGTAATTGTGAGATATTAGGTAACCCAGGGGCACCATTATCGCCAAGGTACTCAAGGATCAGACCACATTTAAGACTTTGAATTTGGATCCTAACTTTATTCTAGGATCATGTAACCCTGGTGATTTCAATGAAGGGCACAGAGTCATAGGTAACATTATAAGAAGGGAAATATTGAACTAATTAATGCTTTCTTTTCTTCTTAAGAAAAACTATGAGAGTTGCATTTTGGGAGATATTTTCTGAAAGCAGTAAGGTCTTCCTGGGTCAATCTAAAATAAATATTATTCTATTAGGTGCTAAAGAAATATTTGTTGAGTTAATGAATATGGATACAAAGTGCTCTCTCAAAGGTAATTTTATTGTTTTTCTGAGATTGCACACTGGAAGTCCTTGCAGTGAATATGGCCCACAGATGAGTCTGATTTGTCACAAGTAGACTTTTTCTTCCCCCATGAACCAACATCAAATATCAGGAGATTTTACTTACAGACATATGGACACAAAATCCACATTTCTAGCTTTTCCTTTAAAATTGGCATATCTGGCAACACTGAGCCTACATGCCTGCGTGCAACAGTCGGCCCACACTGCATGGTGCTGTCTACAGGAATGAGGGACGTGCTTGCTAGTTACCTGCTATCCAACCCGCAGTGGGCTAATGGTGGCCCCCGGAAATATAGGTCTATATGCTAATCCCTGGAACCTGCAAATATTACTTCATATGACAAAAGAGTGACTATTATATTATATGGCAAAGGCTGTGATTAAGTATGATCTTGAGAGGAGGAGCTTATTGTGGGTTATCTGGGTGGGCCCTAAATGCCATCGCATGTATCCCTACATGAGAGAGGCAGAGGGAGATTGAGACAGACACACAGAGGAGAAGGTGATGCGAAGAGTGAGCAGAGGGAGATGTGGCCACAAGCCAAGGAATGCCAACAGCCTTTAGAAGCTGGAAGAGGCAAGGAACTGATGCTCCCCTCAAGCCTCCAGAGGGAGTGCAGAAGTTTTGGACTTTTGGATTTGGACTTCTGGACTCCAGAACTGTGAAAGAATAAATTTTTGTAGTTTTAAGCCACTCAGTTTATGCTAATTTGTTAAGGCAGCCCTAGGAAACTAGCATACTATTCGCTCACGCATAGATGCCTCTGCATTTGCATAGGAAGAGTCACTCACTTTTTAATAAGGCAGAGGCATATTTATAGTTGGGTAAAGTGAACAAAGCAGGACATGGTAGTAACAACTCTCATCTCCCAGGGCTTGCGACTCTCTAAACCCAGGCATTATCTCTTAGAATGGATCTGGTTGAGATTCACTCATTTTTGTTCTCTGCTGGGACACTGCTATCTTAATATAAAAAGCATGGCTTTTAGATAGATTTCTATTTTTATGTCCCAACTTAATGAAATGCCATAAAGAATGCATTTCCCATCAGGTATGAAATAAATAATATAGGCAAAAGATCCTAAAAGACTGAATACTCCATAGCCTTCATCTCACCAATGGAAAAACTAGATACACAGAAAGAAAAGGAGGGGCCCAAGATCGTACCGATGACTGGGGCAGAGTTCGGAATAGACTTTCTCACTATTGGTTCACTGCTCTTTTTATATCCCACCCCCTTTCATAATTGTCAGAGTTTTACTCTTACTTCTGTGATTATTGAAATAAGGGTGACTGTGAGATCCATTTAATAAAGTGCCATTTCTGTTCAAAAGTAGTATAGTCATACCCTCAATCTATCAAAGGAAATGCTTTAAGTCCATCTCCAAATAGGACTTTTTCTAAGCAAACTAATTTATCCAGAACATTTAAGTCATCTCATGTTTAACTATAAAAAGGTCTTGTCATGATATAAGTAAGTAGTGTTTAATGCACTAAAGAGTAGGGATATTAAAAAAAATCAGACAGGAACAACTTGACTGGTAAGTTTTTAAAAGGAAGGGAGAAATGAAAGAGAATATATCTTAACCCATTTATTAGAAACAGTTGAAAGGTCTTAAGAAAACCTGAAAAAATATAATTGTGCTATATAAATTGAGGATTAATATAGGGAGTTCAGTGCTCAAAGGATACCATAAATTAATATTGTGCACCAATGTTCTTTTTGGTGAGAGAGAGAAATGGAGAGAGCACGTGTGTCCATGCAAAGAACCATTTAATTAAATTTTATTTCTAAAGGTAATTTTTTACAGTGATCACAGACACTCCAGTGGGGAAGAGCCTACTGATACAGTGTTGCATTAGCTAACTTTTACACCTTTGTAAGCCTCAGGTGGTCAAGTCACATTTGGACTCTATTCTGCATAAATTTCACACTCCAACACAACAGCAATATTTTCCTTAATGCTGATCCCAGAACTCCCTAAAAGCACATGGAGTCTGAATTGCTGGAACTAATTCATGAAATAATAAGGATTTCTGCACCCAGTCAGAAGGCACACTAAAATGCCATGTCAATATTTGGCTGTGCAAGAACCCACCATACACAGTGATAAGCTTGATTCACCAATGCCCCAAATAAGCCTATATGTGATGAATGTTTATGCAGAGTTCCTGGGTAAATTCAGTGGTTTTCAATACGTCTAATTCCAGCTATGCCTTAGCTTGTTTGTTCAAAGTCAATGGACATACCCTGATTCAAAATTTGATTTGCATTTACATTTTTCTCTTCTAGTATACAGAGGTGCTAGAAATAAAACTAATCAATCCTATCTCAAGGAAAAAAGCCCAAATATTTAAGTAGTGATGTATAATACTTGCCTTTTATTGGTTTAAGGAATGGATCCGACTTAGTTCACTTAATCTGAAATACAGAAAGTTAAGTTTTGACAAGCTTTGTCCCTGGCTATCAATATTTATTTCTGAGACCTGTGTGTCATGGCACGTGATTGCTGTCAACACCCTCTGCAATACCAACCATGACCTTCATCCCTCCAGAATGGTCAGCTCTGTATGACCATGTTGTTGGGCGTATGACTAATCTGTTACCTCCATCTCACCAAGTCTTGGCTAATTGACTAGGAATGAGCCCTGATTTATAGGTAGTTTGTAGTAAATATGATCTGGTTAAAACACACACACACACACATACAACAAAGGAAAGAAGGCAGGAAGGCAGGAAGGATGGAAGGAAAAGAGTTGAGCTGAGCCAATATTACAGGATTTCGAGTTGGTACTAGGAAGGAATTAAGTATTAATAGCTAAGAATTGGAACTGAAGATGAAAGATCAAACTGAGAGACAGGTCAGACAGGCCATAATAGGCCATGTGGAAGTAGAGTTATGAGGAGGTAGGAATAGTGAGTAAGCAAGGCCACGACGCGGGGAAAAGATGAAGAGTGGAGACAACATGCAAACAGAATCCAAGCCACACTTACCATGGACAGAGGCAACAGAATGATGCACCATAAACTGCATTTTGCAGAGGTCTCTTGAACCTTTTTGTATCTGGAACAATCTATCTCTAGAAGAGTCTACTTGGAATCCAAAACAGCTCTTTCTTTCTTCATCTTCCCTGGACACAATTGTCCAACTTCCCAAAGGTTTGTATGCATTATTATCCTCATACAAAACTTTACCTTCCCACTCCTTACTAAAAGAACACGAATGAGCCGGTTTCTGGCAAGCAAAGAAAGATTAAATGAAAACAATATGTAAACCTAACCATTCATCTGAAGATGTTATGCAATTTGCCAGGTTTGATTATGTACTACTGGAGATATCTCTTTGCTTCCTGCAGAGATCCTGCTGTTTCATAACCACTCTGTTTGATGTTATATGGCCATCTATAGCTCAGGCATCTTGATATACATTGCTCAATGAGACCCAGACTAACACAGACACATATTGGCTACAGAGAATACCAAAATACTTTAAAACTCAAATGTGCACTTCCTCAACTGGTTCTTGCTGGATATTTTAATGCATTGATTGATTAAATATCTGGTATCATTAACTCTAATTTTAACTTCAATTAAATGTTTAGGCTCCATTTAGCCTATACTCACAAAATGGTGAATCAAGGTTCTAACTTCCAACATTTTATAACATGATTCTTCAGTTTTAGAATGATTTCTGTGTTGTTTTATACACCTTAAAGTACTCATTTACTACATGTTAAATGATTCATCTCCTAAATGTCACATTAAAGTTAAAACTAACACTAAATTAAAATTTAATTTGACATGTTTCTTGGAATGCCTATATAAATCCAAACTGATTGTGTGTGTACAGATGTGTGTGTATGTTTTAAAAACAATCACCTTTTGATTATGAATTATAGGTCAAAAATCATTTCTAAGAAATAATGAATTCAATTTTGACATCTAGCTGAATTGGTTACATTTTTCAGAATCTCCATTGCCTTCTCTTAGCGAACTATAATTTCATGCTTTAGTTAGAGATACATGAGATGAAATAGTGATCTTTGGACACCTTGAATTTTTCCTTTCTTTTGAAAATAATGCAGGTACAACAATTTTAGCTGTTGAGCTGTTGGCTCTGAGAGATAATACATGTGTATTATACATCTAGAATCCTTATTCAAGAAAATGTATGGTTTAGGCATAACCAATGATGTTTTTAGTTGAAGGATTCAATGTCTTAGAAAGAACTTCTGCCAGTGTTTAGCGTCCCTAATATCCCTAGTATATAAAGGGATCAGTGGTAGATCTGGAAATGAAATTCAGAATCAAAGACCTTAATTGATCAACCAGTCAACACATATTTAAGGACCTGTTATGTGCCTAGTGCTGGGATAAACTCTGTAGGAAATGTAAAATGAAAACAAGATATTGATGGTTTCTGTCTTGGAAGAGGTTCTGGCCTGGATGCGAAGAATATTTAAGCATAAGAAGCCATGACACAACCACATAGGATAAAATATAATGAAACGTTTGGTTGTTTGTTACAGACCATTAGATGTCAGATAAGGGAAAATACTATGATCTATAGTAGATGAGAAAAACATTATGGATTTGAACCCTGCACTGAAAGAGAAAAGGATGTGTACTAGGTAAATCTCTGTTCCTTCCACACTCTCTTTACAGAAACATTGCTGCATAAAATTTACAAAAAATGAGTCACCATAGCAGGTCATATGACTTTTTTCCAAGGCTGAGTCTAAACACAGGCAGCCTAGATTCTGCCTACACTAAAAGTTTCAAGGCTAAAAAAAGCCTCTCTCCCCCCATCCTCCCAATGGTTCCTGCTGCTGGCCCCTTCTGAATCAAGCACACTACTCAACATTTGGGCCCTTTTGAAGGCCCAAGTATATAAAGATCATGGTCTTTAAAGTCATAAAAATTTTAGCCCAGTATTGATCTGGTCCTTTCACTGTCACTATGTGACCCTCGATTGATTAGACAGTCTGTTTTCATGTTGGTAATAGGATTGTTAGAAGATTAAATAACAGAATACACAACAAGTAAGTGCCTGGCACATACATGCAGTATTGTGAAAAGCGTATGAACGGTCACAATGTTATCAACCTCTGTCCTTATCATTAGAACCTCAGTTAACCTCTATACATTATCTGAACATTTCAGATTGAGCCATATGAAATTTTCAACATTCAACTGGCATTACACAAATGCCAATTTTATGTGATTCAACCTAACTAATATTAGTACCTTATTCTACTTCCAGTCATTAACATACTTTCTCTAATCTTATAATCAAATAAAAGAGTTAGAGATCTATTGGAACCCTGAGGAAGGGACACAAGACAAGCAAGTTTTGATTTAGGGGTGAGGTAGAGAGAAATCCAAGTTTCGGAGGTCATATTTATTGGCATGTATAATGGCGTCATTAGACAGAAAGCGAATGTCATTCTTTAGTGTCCGGACATGAACAAGAGATAGAGAGGAGACGTGAACGTAGATCTATTCAATACTTTTGCACAGGGCAGATCCGACTCTCTCCCCCTCATCCCCTCAGACCTTTCACCACCGTGTGCACACAATTATCTCTTTGGGGGGCACAGCAAAAGTCAGTTGACTGCTAGGTTGAACAGTATCGGCCTTTGCAAGATAGCACAAATCCAGTAAAGGACTCAAGCTATGCAAGAAACTATAGGTTTGTTTACTGTATATGCTTTTAAATGTTCCCAGATAAAACCTCCATTTGTCAATGACCCGGCAGGGAGTAAATGAAAATACTTATTCAGCCCCCTCAGTTGAGAGAGCTTCCTTAATCCGCTCACTGATGAGATAACACTGTAGGATTACGATAATCAACTTGCAGTATGTCCTCTATTAGCGCTTAAAACTATAGCAGTTCATAAGCACTAGGAGATGTTTCTTCATTTACATAATATAGTGACAGACTTTCACCCTTCTGAGACCATCCATTATCTCCCTATCCCTCCCTTGAAGTATTTCAAATGGATACAATTATACTGAGGACCATTTAACAATTGCATTTCTAAATGCCCAAACTTTAAAGAGAAGAAAAACATAGGCAGTGCCCATCACTGACTTAAGTCACTAAACTATAAACATATCTTGATATTAACAGTGACATTAAGCCTCTCAGCTTCCTCTCAGAGTGAGAATTACAATGAAGTGTCTGTGAGACTAGTATGTAAATAGGGAAAGTAATAATGCACAGAATTTTCTTAAAATACTTTCTATATCACTATTAGTTTATGCAGTGACATTTTAAAGTTATTTGCCTCTGCATCCTTTCCTAGTTAGCCAATGTAAGGCCCACTGACAAAGAGAGGAGGCGCTTTCTGATATACATTTTTTTTTAAGTTGCTTAAAATTCACGTTATGAAATTGCAAAAGTTTAGATAATTCATTCAAACTTGGCTTTTTTCCATGCACTTTTCTAAAGAAAATTTAAAGTGTCAAAAATACATATCTTGTGCTCATTATTAAATGCTAAATACCACAGTGTTTTGAGCTGCCTCGTGGCCATTGTAAAGAAAACAGGTGTTCTGATAGATTATAAAGTGTGAGTCAGATGATGTGTAGGACAGAATTTTAATGAGGCTGCAAGCACAGAACTCTGACTGGCCTCTTGAATATGATGCTAAAACCCTGAAAGTAGTCTTAAAGACAAAATAGCAGGAACACAACTCAGGAAGCATTCATTAATAATCAACAAGTAAATGGGATGTGCAAAATCATTACATTGAGGTGGCTTTTGCATTTCAATGCAATTTAATATAGCATTAGCCTAAGGAGAAGGTGGGTATAATTTGAAAGGACATCCATGTCTTTGTATATATGCAAATATATGAAGAATGTGTCTTAATTGCCACAAGAAGTTACTAGTCAAGACCACACGCAAAAGCCACAATTCTTCTAGGTGCAGAGATTCCATTAGAGATGGGAAAAGGCACATGACCATGGCATCAAAGAAAAATTATTAATGTCTTTAATTAGTTTTCTATTTAGAAATCTTCGAAACCTAACTTTTCTACCTTTAAATATCTACAGAAGATGTGTAAGTGAAAACACCCTTGGAGTTTTAAGAATGTGTTGGAATTTTGAAAGAAAGACTGGTGCTACAAATCTGGAAGCTCTTACAATGTCAGGATGTAAAAACTATGCTTTAAATTAGAAGATATCTTTCATTAACAAAGTATGAATTTTGGGCTGACTATTCCCCTTTACAGAAACCTAGATCATATCTTATTATCCTAATTTTTTTCCCTCTACATTTCCCCTGCATTTAGAGATGGTTATACATACATATATATATATATATATATATATTTATTTATTTAGTTTAATATATATTTATGTAGTTTAGACATAAAAATTAGCATTTTGGTAATACATATTATATAGTTTTATATATATAATATATTCAATAGTTTAGATATAAAAATTAGCATCCTGGTATGTTTTCTGGTACTCATATATAATCATTATCAAGAGAAATTTCTGAAAACAATCTCTATCCTCAGGCTAATATTTTAGTTACTTCACAGCAAAGACTACTAGAGAATTCATCAAATGGGCAGAACTTTCACATGAATAAAATTTTCTTTAACTAAATAAATGTAATTAACAAGAAAACCAAAAAATAAACTTATTTTCATTTGTCCCAAATATTTATAAAATAAATTAAATATTGCCCTATGATTCACTTATCTACCTTCTTCAATTGAGTTTAGGCTCTTTGAGGGCAGGGCTCTGAAGACTTCTACCTTGGTATTCCAGGACTTAGCACAGTGCCTATCTCTATAGCCACTGGAAATGTTCCATTGAGATTTACTTTCATGAATAAAAGAGCTAAAAGTCTATGCATGATATATAGTTCTGAAAAAATATTAAGACTACATGAAAATGGAATCTACAAAATGCTTTCTAAACTATATATCTTTAGGTTTAAAAATCATATAAACTCTTTGAGTGAAACAACACTGTATTTAACCTGTGAGATTTGTTGTGATATAAACAATGCTACTTTCCTATTATTTGTGTTAAAGAGACACACATATACTGCACTTGCAGTCTATATTCTGTAGACAGTAGAAACTTTGTAACTTTCCCAATTATGTTTATGTCCATGTAATCTGAAGCACATATGGCTGTTAAGTTTCATGCTTAAATACACTTTGCCAATGACATCATCTATCACACTGAAAAGGAACTATGCGTCATGTGGACAGGAACCAAAATAACTTTACAACTCTTACTCTTGGTATTTACCTTCAAGAACGTGCTGGCCCAGACAGTTTTCCTTACCATCCCATACAAGCATTTTAACATTTCCACCTCTGCACACATTGTCCCTTTTGTAGGGAATGCCCTTCTTCTCTTGCTACCTAGGTAAGTTCTACCTGTCAGTCATTTAGGCCCTGCACCTCCGCTAAGAAGCACTCGGGAAACTTCCAAAGAGATCCCTAATTCCTCTGAAATCCTCTAGCACTCATTTTCTAGCAATTACTTGCCAATTCTTATTTAATGGATCTCACCATTGTTTATTTTTATGGGAATCCTGGTACATCTAACCAAGTTTCAAACCCTGAAGACATCCTTGTGTGTTCCTCTTGGATGAACACAGTTATTGGACAGAACCCTATTAGTAGCACTACTGCCACAGCCACCCCCGGAAATTCATGCGGCTTAGAAAGCTTAGAAAGCACTGACCCATTTGTGGTCTCATTCGCCTCACAGTTCCACCAGGAAGTGGATGAGTCCGGTGTCGTAATTGGCTGTTCACTTCCCTGTCTTCTCTGCAAGATGGCGAGCTCCTTAGGGGCAGGATGGGGTGTCGTGTTTGTATCTCCAGTGCTTTAAATAATACCTAGTAAACATGGATTGATAGCTTTTGGAATGACTGAAAGGGAATCTTGAGACCTAAGTTAAAATGTCCCGTGCGAGGTTGTGGGGCCACTGAGTTGCAGAGAACAGGAAGAACTCAGAAGCGCATGCTCTCTGGCCCCTGCAGCCCTGCAGCCTAAATCACCGATAATCTGGGCATTTAAAGAAACAACTAAGAGACTAGAAAGCTAAACAGGAGACACTGTGAGATGCCTTATCATTCTTCCTTTGCAGAGACTGTGGCATCGATTTGACCACGGTGAGACCCAAGAGAATGGGATCCTAGTCAGCAGGACGATGACTGCCCGCCAACTCAATAGCACGGCTAACAATAGGATGTCAGTGAAGGATAAACTGCTTTTCCTCTCATAGAAGTGGCTCCTGAATGTCTAGGGTGAGGTATTTTGAGAAACAAGAAAGCTTCTGCTGAATGGATATGGAGGAATCACAGAACATCCCTGACTCTACCCCAGGCTAAGAATAAGTGCACTTCATTAGAGCAGATAATACGTGTGTTCAGCCCATCCTGTCAAGCATGCCTGCTCTCAAGTGGCCATTCCAGTGGATTCTACAAAAGATGGAACACACAACATGCCAGAACAGACATTTGAAAACATAAGTAATGAGGCTTCACAGAGGATCTACATATTTAAGTGTTTTCTACCAAACAAGCTCATAAGGCATTTATATGCCTATCATAAAACCAAGCACTTTAACTTCCGGGAAGCAGGCTTTACTTCATTACCCATTTCAGCCTGTATTTACTGTTGACTTTCCTTTCACTGTATTTTACTCTATTATTAAAATGATATCCTATATTTTATTGCCTCTGAACATTTCTGAGTAAAACATATTTTAGTGCCCAAATAAGTGCAGGAAGACTTTAAAGAGGCCTTTTCAAAAACCCTCCCAGAGTCTGTGGGTCATGTAAGTGACATGTTACTAAGGAAGATAAAAGAGAGCTCAAAGTAAACCATTATTCCTTACTTTCTATCCAATTAAATTAAAGCCAACAAATGGCCTAAACCCCACTGGAATGAGAGTTACAGATTTTATCTCATGTCTATGAAAAATGAGACTTTGGGGAAACCTTTGTGTTTCAACCCTTCCACAATAAAATCATATCTTCCAACCAGTTACACCTCATCCCATTTTCTTTCAAAATCCAATCCCTGATCACTTCTTTATTCGTGTACTAATCAATTATAATTTAAGGGCACTGACAACTAGAAGTGCTCTGTGATTGCTCTTATCATCCGTGCTTCAACAAAAGATACAATACTGTAATTTATTCATTTAAAAATTATAAAAGGAGAAAAAAACACAAGAAAACTACTTCATAAAAATAGACACCACAAAGGCCCAGACATGGGAAAAATTGAATTGCTTTTCCTGGAGTTCCATAGGTAATTCTGACATTTGTGTCACTTGAGGGCAATGGACAAGCCATATTTTAAAAATAATTTTGTAATAAATCCCAGCTGTCTTCCAAATCTAAGAGGTGTAGTTAGGAGGCTAAATATAATGCCAAAGAAGTGTCAGTAAAAGAAAAACAAACATACAAAAGATGCTATTCCTTTTTGCTTGTTTAGAGGAACTGATTACACCCCTGCTATAAATCCATTACAGCCAGAGATCCCTAAAGCATCCCTAAGAGCACAGGGATTGTAATCTGTATAATGTAAAATAAAAATTATGCTTATTATGCACTTTCATGCACCTCAGCATCCAGTGTTAGGGTATCAATTTCAAATCAACTATTTTGAAACAGTGCTGATGAAACTCAATTTAAATAAGCAAGAATCAGAATTGCCCCTTAACAGCTGTGTGGGCCATGCCAAATTATTTTAGCAACTAAGGCATATTACTCAGTTTATATCAGAGCTCTCTTATTGGGCACATTTAATCATCTAAACATGCAATTTATATGCCATTTTGAAATGTTCATCGTGAATCTGCATGTCACATTCCTTATATTACCTTGGTCTGCACTCCCCAAGCCCCAGACCACGGGCCGGTACTGGTCCATGGCCTATTAGGAACTGGGCCACACAACAGAAAGTGAGTGGTGGGCACTGGGGGCAAGTGAGTGAAGCTTCATCTGTATTTATAGCCAATCCCCATTGCTCGCATCACTGCCTAAGCTCTGCCTCCTGTCAGATCCCACCCAACATCCATGGAAAAATTGTCTTCCATGAAACTGATCCCTGGTGCCAACAATGCTGGAGACCACTGACCTAGGTAATCCAGTTATCAATTTAAGGTATCTTTTGAGTTTATTTGTAGCCAGCTCCCACTGACATTCAACTGCTTTCAAGTCTAGAGCATCCTGATCCAATTCTGAGGTTGCTTGTATGCTCAAACAATCCTTAAAACAGAACATCACATGACTCTCATGCTCAGGGTTAAAGCTTTGCATTAAAATCCATGTGTGTTGCCTATAAAAGCTGACAATGACTTTCTAAATTTGCTTCTACAAGTAGCTTAAACTGAGAAATTTCTCAGCTTAAACTGAGAAATTCTACCTCAAATTCCACCCATCTTGGAGAAATAAAGGTATTCCTTGGTATTTGGTGACCCAAAATGTGGAATGTTGCCTTAACTGAACTGATTAAATGCATCCTTGTAAATATTTGACAAGTGTACCCTCACTCCTTATGTTTATGCCGTGACAGACATAATTAATTGATCACCAGTGTCTCTCTTCTTAGTTCAGGCTTGTCCTTGTAATGCTCATGGCACAGCCTACCATGCATACCAGGCAGTCATGACCAATGGATTGCAGCTTGCAATCACAATTCTTGTCATTTCTTTTATTCATGGAGAAGGAATTTGAAATTTAGCAAGGAGAAGTGAATTCTTCTCTGCCACAAACCTAGTTAACAGCAGAGTCCTGATGATTGTGTTTAGGACTCCTGATGATTGTGTTTAGGAGAAGTCCTCTTACAACGAAAGAATGCAAATTCCATACCTCTTGTAAACATTGATAACAAAGAAGCATTAAAGTTGATTAGTGCTTGGTGGTGGTTAGAAGGAGGCTGGTTCTGTCCTAGAGAGGAGAAGGAGAAATGTACCTGTGTGTAACTGTTCCTGGCATCTCTGTCTCAGAAGTTGCTGAATCCTATTCCTTCCTAAAGGCCCCACTCACATTTTACTTCCTCACTGAATTTTCTTCTTACCCTGTGGGCCTCTCCCAAATCAAAGACAATCACTTTTACTCTCACTTGCCAGTCTTTTATCTGTCCTCCTTGGAGGACAATCAACATTGTCTTCGTGCATGTTTTACCTTTTCTCTACTAGATTGTGGGTGAGTTAAGGACATAGAGCTATTCTTATTTATCTTCGAATTTATGCTAATCCCTTATCCCAGTGCTTTATCCATAGAAGGTATGTCATAAATGTGGGATGAAAGCCATAGCCACGTTCAAACACCATCTCACTCAGCTCCTTCCTCAAGTCCGTTTCTCTCTATTTTTTATTATCCCACAGCGTACTTTTCTTAGAATCCACCTCATAATAAAATAAGAAATGAAGAAAAGCTATGATTTAATATTTGTATATGGAAACACAATGGCACTGAAGATTTTACATGTTATATGCAACAAAATATCAGAAGTATTGCAATTGCAATTTAAGTGATGATGTAGATATAATCATAGGTAGAGTTCCAAACAAAACAAAATAATAAACTAAATTCACCTAAAATGTCAACACCTTTTTATTTTTTCTTTCTTTTTTTTTAACAAGCATTAATTTTTTTCCCTATAATAACAACTTGAGGAAATAATTACTGAGAAATATTTATGACATAAAACAAAATGCTGATCCTCTACATCTATTTCCCTTTTCATTCAAAGTGTTCTTCCAAGAGCAATGGCATTTTCAAATGCAGTAGGTACACTCTACAAATTAGTGGTAGCTTTCATCTATCCAGATTAGAAATTCACTGGATGCATCATGAAATGCCACTGGTATGGTCGCAGACATTATTTCAGGAAAATTCATGTTAGTGGGCATGTGGCAAACTGCCTTAGTGATGTTAGCCAGCATAGTGTCACACTTGGAAGACACAATAAAAAGAAAGTTACTTATTAACTTGAAAAATTTAAAGGTTAAATCACATGCATTAATATGGTCACATTCCAAACTGAGCAAATACATTTCATATTTCAGTACATTTTAAAAACAAACATCAATTAAATTAAATTGAACACATATCTATAGAGAGCCTATTTGTGCCAAGGGCTGTGCTAGGCTCTGGATGCAAATCTATATGACACATTGATCTGCTTTTAAGAATTTAGTGAATAATAAGTTGATAGTGAAAAGACAGATACAATGATAGTTAAAAATCATTCTTTAGTCTTCCTCATTTATATTTTAGGTTTCACTCTGTCTAATACATGGCTCTAACATTCTATTTATCCCAGCCATATGGTCTTGGAAGTCACACAGACATGGGCCCAAAATCTGGCTCTGCCACTTAATAGCTTTTAAACTTCATTGGGTAACTCAGCATCCTGAGGCCGAGAATGGAATAATAAATAATGAGAATATCTTCACTTAATAGCATTATTGTTAAAATTATGTGAGGCAATGCCTATGAAGTGCTTAGCATGGTTCCTGGCACATGATAAGTGCTCAATAAATGTTCATTCTTATTACTATTATCACTAATAATAATGACCTCTGCTAGAAAAGTCGAATAGCTTTAATTACCCATTAAATCCCGAATTATTAGATTCTCAACTGTGTAATTGTTACAAACCAAAATATCACAATTGGGATAAGAAATATAATTCCAAGAAATAATCGGCCAAAAGTAAATGTGTTAATTAAGCGTTGATTAAAGTCATCTACCTTAAAACTTGTGCATGAAATAAATCTGCAGGGTAAACGCAACTTTTCAAGTTAATTCAATAACTTTGGCATTCTGAATGTCCTCAATTATTTCAAGTGAAGTAAAACTATCTCTAAATAAATCTCCCATGTGAGGAAACTGATTCAACAATGACTCAAGGGGAAATACAGCATTGCTTCTTACCACAATTAGAAATTTTAATATATTTAATTTAAGGGCAATTAGTCTACCGTCAACAGAGCTTACACAATCAGACAGTTATGGATAATCCCCTTAGGTAGCAAAAATAAAGACAAGAAGAATGACCTTTATTTGTCACAAAGAGAAACAATACACCCTAAAATATTAAAAGATATGTCAGATATTAGGGAAAAATTGAGCTTGAGGTTCTACTTCCTACATAATTTTGAGAGAGAGGGTTATGAAACTACTATTTGCTTAGTCAAATGGACAAAATAAAAGGAAGCTTCTACTATAACTTTTTATTAATTTTGTGATAAACAGTTCCTAACATTGGCATATTTCCATTGCACGATGACAGGTTACAAAAAAGTATAAACTATACTTGCAGTGTTTGCTTCATAGTGTCATATTTGGGATGATGACATAAGCAAGACAGTTGAGGTACTCTTTCGTCCTGTCTGCAGTCTTTTTTTTTTTCCCTTCAAAGACTGTGAATGTGTAGAACCACCAGGATCTGGTTTATAATTTAATTGAGCTGAGGTTTACGCTCATAACTAAACAATAAAGTTAAAGTAATGAGTTTCAATCACAGGACTGTGGCACATAGTTTAATTTACATAGATAATTAAAATCACCACCCCTCCTGTCCTTTCTTTGTGCTTGGCGCTGTACTAGCAAGATAGCTGGATATTACCAGGATCCCTTTTCCATTAAAGGGAGATGAAGGGTAGAAAGGGGGTTGGGGGAGCCATTTTAATGTAATTCACCAACCCCCTTTCAAAGCTGAAAATGCTTCAAGTGAAATATGTGTGGGCCAATTGATTTTAAGGCTCAAGCGAAAATTATTCTGATAATTAAGGGCGGTGTAACAAACTGGCTGGGTGCTCGAATAGATAAGCATTACTTCTGCCTTCCGATTCCCGCATGTTCAGTGGGGTTCCCTTGGTAAACCTGAGTTGCACATCTCTATCTGCTGAGTCACAGAGCTCTTCTGTGGGCAGTCGTCGCTCATTCCACCAATCATTTGCAAACTATTATTTAACTGTCAGAGCCCCATAGTGCAGTGACAAGTTCTAATTTTATAGCAGAAAGAAAAATAATCTACAGAGAAAGAACCTCTATAGGTTTCATTAAAAAAAGAAAACAAAACAGAACAACATAAAAATTTCATACTCATGGTACTTCCCACGGTAACTGTTATTTATTGGCTAACCACTTTACCATCCCATCCGCAGCAACCTGGTAATTGTTTTATGTTTTTTTGCTTTCAGTTTTCATTGAGCTCTGCAACAAAAGTTAAGGGCTTAGCAACCTGGTATTGCTTGATAGGATCGAAGGAAGAAGCAGTCATTATTACTAGTGACACGAATGCCACCATTTGCATGATGTCACTTGGCCCAGGCCAGGGATGTGATGCCTACATTCATATTGAATTGAAGGTACATGACGGTGTTGGATATTTCTGAGAGTAGTGCAGAATCTTAATATCCTGATTTTTCTAGAGGTTGGGAATCTTATATAAAAGATGTATACTCAGCCATATGTGTCTTAGGTGTCTTTGCTAGATTACATGGCATTTTTATTAAATACATTATCCTTTGATATTGACAAAGTACTATCAAAGAATGAGAAATCCTCTTTTTAATGAAGAGTGCCACAGAGAGTTGATTCTATATCCCACAGCTAACGAGATGCTTTCTCGAAAAAATTAAGCTTACTTGTGAGCAAGACAGTTTAAAAATAAGGTTGAATTAAAAATAATTCTTTCTTTTGATTTCTTGAGAGGTAGCTACTATTCAATTTATCTTAAATCAAGGCATACTTAACAGGATTACAATTAGTTTGTCATTATAAAAGTTGATAGTTGAGTTCTTATGCTTAAGAACAACATACAGAAATCCAATTACAAATTAAAAAAAATGCTTCTGGCCACTTTTTTTGCTCTGATAATATGCATTAATAATTAACTGACATTTTACATTAGAAAAGTTGTTTAAGTCTGATGGATAATTATGTGAATGAAGCTGGAACGTTCGCAAATTAATTTAGATTTATTTAATTTAGACATGTTTAAAAAATAAGCTCAAGGTGATGGCTAATTTTCAAGCCCAGAAAATCACGTCAAGAAATATCTTCAAATACAATGCTTCACAGCAAATACTTCTATGTGCTATTTATGGATGATCCTAAAAATAATCACTCATATTCTGCAATGACAAATTAAATAAGAATTCAATGAAGTGAAACTGTTAAACTGATAGTTTTTAAAGAGCTACCCTTTTTTTTCACACTCTCATACCTTAATAATGGGATTGGGCACCAGGAAATGGAATAGAAGTCAAGCAACCCTTAAGTGTCATTATACCAAATGAATTCTATACCAGCAAATCTGACTCGATTGCTGACTCTTATTTACTAAAAATAGCATTAAATATAACTTCAGACAGCATATTTGTAACAGTGAGATACTAAATTATTTTCCTTTTCTGAAAAGTATTGACATTTGGTTTCTTATTTTTTTTTTTCCCCAGGTCTGGTCTGAAAACCAAGTTTCACAAAGTTAGCTATAGTTAAAGCAATTCTCTTCATGTTATTCATAGTGCAACCTTCAAAGAAGAATCATAAAGGTGCTCGCAAATAAAGTGCAATTGCATGAAATTCCTTGCACATTTCTCATTGTTCTGACCATATAATAATCAATTCGGTAATTGCATGGATTCTAAAAAACTTTGTTAGAGCTTCTGTGTGAAATATTATATGCTAATGCAGAAACATAATGAACAAGTACTAAATAAAAAGCAAGCATTTTTTAAGGTGCTTCTATCACAGCAAGTCACTGCCATGCTGTGTTGTTTCTGTCTGAAAGGCTCTCCTTTTTGCTAGCCCTCTGGTTAATTCCTACTCATGTTTTAGGCTTGAGCTTAAACATCAATGCCTCAGAACAGATTCCCTTTACCCAAGGTCATCAAGATTATGATCCCTCTAATATTTTCTCACCACTTCCTTCCTTTTCCTTCATAGAACCTGCCACAACTAGTGAGTGTACATCTCATGTGGCTTTTCAATCCATGCCTGCCTCTCCTAACTCCATGAAGGCAAAACCTGTTTCTATGTCATGCATTGCTATATTTTCTTAGTAAATGAGTATTTTCTGAAGGAATGAATGAACGGAAATTCAGTTTGTACCACTCCTATCTCCTGCATGCTATGTAAACTATTCAAACTCCAGACAAATGGACTTTTTAAAAACAAGTTTACTTGCATTCTTCAATTTCCCTCTTATTTCCATTAACTTTTGTATCATAACAACAGTTCAGTTGACAAAGCCAGTCTTGACCTTGTATTCACATATATCCCTTGTTTTTCTAGAGTCTCTGTGCTTTAAATATTTATACTCTAAATAAGTAAGTGGCAGTTAAAACCAACAGATATTCTTCTGCTCTTGTGTGAAGCCTCAAAAAATAATATAAATGGAGGAATAATAACCATGAATATTATAAACATGTTTTGCATTTGACTAATTTGCACATGTTAAAGACTTGATGTAACTAATAATTCATCAGTCTTTTCCACATGCAAACCAAGAAAATGATAACATCAGTTTGAATATCAAACATAATGATACCGAGGCAGCTTTCAATCATTACTAAGAAAATGATAGCATCAGTTTGAATATCAAATACAATGATACGGAGGCAGCGTTCAATCATCCATGTTAATGGAATAGATACAACCCATCCCCACCAATAAACGCACAGCCTCACTTTACCCCTGATTTATTTTTCTATTTAACCCTTTGAAGATCTGATAAGAAGCAGAAAGACAGAAGCCACTACTTTCTTTTTTTTGCCTATGCTCAACCCTTTGAGTGGTGGTAACTCAAAGCAGTATACTACCTTTCAGGATAAAAGAGGAGGAGGAGGAGAAAGAGAAGAAGAGAAAGGAGTGATGGATACTTCACAAAGAGAATAAAAGGTCCCTAAATATTTTGTGAGTAATTATATTTTGGAAGGCATTCTATATGACCTCTTGCCAATAGCAGGAAAAGTAAAGTGAAAACAAAAAAGGAAAGTGACATTCATTCTGGATCAAAAGTAAACAACTAAAGATAGGTTTAATCCCAGTACTATTGGAGGGCATAACCAACGTTCAGTGAAGTTATCAGAATTCATATACACAGCTCCCAGAGTTACTCAGCTCTTCCTGGTCTTCCACCTCCAAATGGTTCAAGTAATATTTCTTCCAATAAGATGCATGTGATTTTTCATTATATGGTTTCAAATCAAGCTCTAGTCTTAGAAAACAGAAACAGGAAATCAACATTGTGAAGTATTGTAGATTTTGCATGTCTAAACAGCTGTGATGAATTAGTCACAGTTACAATGAACTGTAGGAAAAATCTACAGGCAATATATTGTTTTTGCAAGTTTTATATTAAAGTAAAAGAAAACCCTCAAGTAATATTACATAATAAATTATTGTAACAGTGGTTGGCAGTAGGAGTAATTTAAATAAGATTAATTTAACAATCTTTAAATATCAATAAGTAATAAATATCTTCATGCATGGGGGTCCATGTTTCACTTTATTTGGAAATAATGAATAATGCCAGTTGCCGAATATAACCCTAATAACAGAATAGGAATACTTGGCACTTTAACCATTTTCATTAGAAGAACCCAAGTATCATTTCCATGGGACAGAAACTGCATCTGTTCCATATTAGGCATGCAAAAAGATAAGTTCTGTGAAGTTCTCAACTTTGCAAAGGAAAAGCAAAATGAACCCAAGCACTAAACTAACTTACATGTTGAAATTCACTGCCCCTACTTTTGCAATGACCTGCTCTTAACTCTTAAAGTATCTGGTGCCTCAGATAATCTATTACAGAGTTTTTCAAGTTATTTCCAACCACCAAAAAAAAAAGGAAGATATTATTCTGACATATACATCTAGATTAATTTTCAAATTGTCATCGTTATTCTCATCTTCCTCTCCTATATTACCACTTATCCTCCTCTTCCCTAAAATCTGCATTTCCACAGAGGCCCTGTCTTGGGTAAGCATGAGATGTGTTAAATGAGAAAAAGGAAGGTGCAAAACTGCATATACAGTGTGTTCTTAAAGTTTTTTGTTCACGGGGTTTCAATTTTTAAAAAATACAATCGTAAAGATTTCTCATTGTGGGATATTAAGTTATTTTCAACTCTTAATTGTTCACTGTATTTGAAAATTTTCCACAATAAAATGTGTTACTTCAATTACTAAAAAAAACATAACAATATAACTTAAATAACGATATAACTTAGAAAAATAACAATATATAACTTAAACTAGCTGTGGCTCTGCCTGAAAAAAATTACGGAGAGAAGAGTCTTAAATATCTTAAATGCAAATGCATGTGATAAAGTACTGAGTGTCCATTCAGGGAGCAGAGAAGATGAAGTAAGGTTGGTGGGTTTGCATTAATCAGACAGCTGGACATTTGATCAGAAGAAAACAGAGGAGACACAGAATGGCTTCAAAGAGAAAAACAGCACAGCTGAAATCAAAGGAAGCTAAACAGGTTTAGGGACCAAGTCCACAGGAGCTGGGTGTGAGGAGGAGTCTAAAATAGAGCCTCCAAACTTAGAAACGGAGGTTTGCTTGGATTGTGCCTTAGTCTGTTTTCTGTTGCTTATAACAGAATACCTGAAACTGAGTAATGTATAAAGAAAAGTAATTTATTCCTTGCAGTTAGGGAGGCTGAGACGTCCAAATCGAGGGGCTGCGTCTGATGAGAGCCTTCTTGCTGGTGAGGACTCTGGAGTCCCGAGGTGACACGGGGTGTCACATGGCCAGGGGCTGAGCATGCTGATGTGCCAGCTCAGATCACTCTTTCTCTACTTATAAAGCCGTCAGTTCCCCTCCCATGATAACCCATTAATCCATGAATCCATTAACTCACAAATAGAGAGTCCTTGTGACCCAATCACCTCTTAAAGGACCTTCCTCTCAATATTGCTACATTGGGCATTAAATTTCGACATGAATTTTAGGAGGAACAAATATTCAAACCATAAAAGATTGGTTAATTAAAATTAAAGAAGGTAAAATTTAACCTATAAAGCAGTACAATTAACAGAATAAAGAAGATATAATTCCTATGGAACTATTAGGGGATTGAGGGTATGTCGATGACTTTTAAAAAACATGCTTCTTATTTCTTAGCTAAATTATGTGCTAATATTACAGTCAATGCTTAGATTGGCAGTTCTCAAAGGTTGGTGTATACAGATTCTTCTGGAAGGTTGTTAAAAATTCAGATCTTGGTTTACTAGCTTACATTTTGATGTGTTTCATCTTAGAATTGACATGGGCATTTGCGTTTTCAGCAAGAATCCTTACCTAAAACTGAAATACTTATCCAAATGCCACACTTTGTAAAACAGTGTATCCCAATGGGGATTCAGTGATGTTGACTAAAATCAACCATTTAACCAGCACGTTTTTCTAGCCTTGTATTCTTAGACATCTTGAAAAGAAGAGAAATAACTTAACCATGCAAAGTATGGTGTCCTATTATAACTAAATACTCCATTATACACAGTGAAATATAAAAATAAGTTGGAAGGAGCTCAACGAAGATTTGAAAATAACCAAGCTTTTCTGTATTGTTTATCCAATGAATATTAAAAGTTGTAGTTGAGTGAAATAGCAGTTAAAGAAAATGAAGCAAATAAATAGATTGGAAAAACTGTAATCTAAAAGAGGCATTTTATTTGTGTCTTGAGCATATAATACATTTTTCTTTCATTAAATTGTTGCATGCTGTTTTCTTACATTTATTCGTCCTATTAGCTCCTGATTTGTAATTTGACTGCTTATAGTGCTGATTCTTAAACAAAAAAGAAGAAATGGGTCACTCCAGTTCATTCCCCACAGGCCACAGATGTGCTCAGCTCAAATAAGTCAGTCGAATTGTTAATATGGTCATGGTGCATCACACTATCGTTATCAGAAACCCCACCTGTCCTGGGTAAGTATATGCATTCTGGCCATATTAAAAGTGAAAAGTGGTCAGAGTTCATGTCAAAATGAAATATTCCTAGCACATCATAGCCATCCATGCCAGAAATACCTAGAGCAAGCAACATGACCTAGTACTTCTTCTATTTTTCGTTTTTGCTTCCAAGTTCTCTACTATCTTTGTCAAATGTCAAGCTTGGAAAAACAGTTCCTTTTTAGGGTTGTGGCAATTACACAAATACTAGCAAAAAACCAAGCTTTCTCTTGGCATATTTCTACTTCACCTTCTTTTTTTTTTCTCTCTTTGCCGTATTATTATTGCAATACCTAACTGATTAATTCAATAAATATTTATTTCTAAGACTGCCACTAAAACCCCAAATTAGGTGAGGATGGTGTGGCAAAGTCCAGCTCCCTACATGTCTCCAAATCTTCCTAACTAAGGATGAAGGGATCAATGGAGTTAACAAGTTCTCACTGCATCTCACTATACCCCTGAAGGATCCCATTTTCTTCTAGAACTTTCCACTTATCTTTTAGTTATAGCCAGAAATCAAGCAGAAAAAACAAGCTAGTTCCATCAGACACTGCCTTCTTGGACTTTGGACTTCAGCCCAGTGGTAGAGACAAAAATAAGGTAAATGTCCATTTTCCCTGCAGTTCCCTAACCAGACAGTTTTTCACCTTCTCACTATTTTCTCTATTCCTGCTTCCTAACCATCTAGGTCACCTTGGTTCCTGCCTGTTTCTTTTTATTTTAAAAAATTTTTGAGACATAATGTGGAAAATTTATTGACATCAAGCTACATTGCAGATTATATTTTTACATTATACTGCACTGATTGAGAGCATACAAATAATGTCTTAACAATAATAAAGCATCCTCAGGTTGGGGAAAAGGACATTTATATTTTGGGGTTAGTATTCATTGGACAGAAATCTCAAAGGCTGGAGTGCTTATCAAATAGGACAGTTGTCAACTGAATATGGGATGAACTTGCTGCAGATGACAAGGGCACTTCAACCCTGTCACCTCTGTTCTCAGGCCTCACACATTGCCAGATCTATTTCTCTCTCTCTTTCGCTCTCTGTCACACACACACACACACACACACACACAGAGTCATAGACCCACATAGCCATAGAGTACAAACACTCATATACTTACATACGTACACATCTCATAGACCACACATATACACACACATACATGTTATAGAACACAGGTGCTTATATAACTTAACACACACACACCCATTTCATAGAACACACATTCCTATATGTGCACACACATACATACACACTCCCACACACGTATACCCTTTGGCTGGATCACAGCAGAGCAAATGCCTACAAACCAAGTGCATCTCAGGTCTACTCGGGAGTCACCACACCCATCTCTGTTAATGCAAAGTAGTGGGACGCTGTCAGGAGTACCAGCCTTGAATACATCTTTCAATTTTGACTATTTTTTTCCCATGGGAATTTCAAACATGCCCAGAAGTATAGAGGACAGTAAGTGAACTCAAATGTACCCATCATCCAGCTACAAAACTCATCACCTCATGACTATTCTTGTTTCTTTTATAGTCCCATCTACCCTCATCCTACACTGGAGCAAATTCTAGAAAAAGCGTCATTTTAGTCATAAATATTTCAGTATGCATCTCTAAAACAGAAGGACTTTTTTTGGGAAACATTCCCCATGCCCATTTTTAGCACTGGTGCTCCAGCCTGCCTAGAGATTCTCTGAGCTCCCACTCTCCTTCCACTAAGTTCCCCTTTGCTCAAGTTTCCAGAGTTGTCTACGCTGCTTGCAACTGAGGAACCATATCTGATACAGTGCGTGGTGGAAGTCCTCTTATGGTGGGGCAGTGAAGGACACTCTCTAAGATATTGATGAGGATACCAGGGTGTGCCACAGCAGTAGAGAAAGGTCCCTTGGGATTCAGAGGAAGGATCGGAAAGTGGTGGCAGGATGAAGGCAGATGAAAAGAAATGAGCTGAATGGAAGGAAGGGTGTTGAGAGTGCAGGAAAAAGCACATGTGACTAGAACCCAAGTCCCTGGATTCCTGCAGCCATGGTACATTTGGGTGTCCTTTAGGATTTTTAAAAGCTAAACCTGATTACAACCATTGTAAATGAAGTCCTCAACCTTGGTTTTGTAACAAAATACAAGCAATTGCACGTTTTGATAACTCCCCAATACAAAGAATATTGTCACTATCTCAGTAATGATGCCCCCCCGACACACCACTCTCTCCTGAAATCAAAAGGAAGGTGGTGAGATATTTGAAAATTTGAAACGAAACTTTAAAAAAGACATAAAAAGTATAGTTTTTCTTAATTCATGTTTTGTCATCATCCTCGAGAGAATGCAAGGGCTCTCTATTTAGTGGAGAACACAAACTCTTGAAGAGCAAGGGCTTTGCTTAGTCCCTGCCTCTGCCAGCACCTGCGCTCAGGATGTGTTAACGTGCAGCTGTGCAGTACAAAATGTTTAGACCAGAGGGTCAGGGGCGATGCCTCAGGTAGAGGAATGAGCCCTCTTTGGTTAAACAGGGTCATCTCTGAAACACTTATTTCTCATGGCAGTATCACACCTTCTTAGAACTTACGTCACAAAATATGAAATCTTGAGAATCTGAGCATAGTAGGCACAGGGCAAGAAGGAAGCATAATCGCCGAAGTAAGAAGTCGTTCACCAGACAGATCTCAAATCAATCTACAAATTAAGACAATGTCTGGAGAAAGGGGAAAGGAAACACGAAACCTGGCTCTTTCTAAGAGTTTTCAGTGCCTCTGCATCCTGCAAAACAGAGCTAGATAGCAAAAGAGAAGAGCAGATGGCACAGACGACAATGTAATCCTAGAAACACAAAGGTCTTGTTTCAACATTAAAAGCATGCTGCTCATTAGGACAACAAACTCGCCCCCTCTCCACCCCGCGGAAGAGCAGATATTTGTAATTTGCAATTGGCCGGAACTGAAAGGCCAGCTCCCACTCTTTGGTCAGTCCCCACAAAGAGCTTCTCCACGTAACTCTGAGGCTATTAGGATACAATAATGTGAAAAACATTTTTGATTAGAGGTGTACCAGATGGACAGATATCAGAAGAGAACAAGGTAGCACAGTATCACAAGGATAGATGCTGTTTTTGAGATAATGAATAGACTGTTCAAACTTTGGTTCTCCGCATTCATTTTCAGAGGGGACAACTGGTGCTCGGGAACACTTAATTACCAAGTCGCCCTATCCCTAGCCGCTCGCCCTGTGGGTACCCAATAAATATTAATTAATGGGTGATGATAAAGAGCGGCTCCTTCCGGGGTCAGACGAGCTTGCTGTTTAGCAGTGCGGTACCCACCCTTCCATAGCACCACAGGTAGGAGAGTGAGGCAAAGCGATTTTTCTAATTGAAACCACAGGAGGTCTTTAGGTAACAGAATGTAATTACCTAACCTGGAATTTGGCCAGAGCAATGGGGTGTATACCTCATGTTTTCAAAGAGAAGGTCATGATTGTGCAAAAGCAGGAGATCTTCAATCCACATTGACATTAAGTGACAAAACTGACCATGGTGAATGTTGGATTGTCAAAGGCAAATGATTGCGTTGCTATGATAATGCATTATTGAGGTACCTTAGTAAGGATCTATTTTGTCTGAGAACATCTATTTAGAATAACTCATGAAAAGAGTCTGAGAAATTCAACCCTGCTGCAAGCCAGGTATCTTTCCTGTTCTGCTGCTCTGTATTGGAGGTATCCGTAGTTATCTGGCACCAGGACAGAAGGAAGTAAGGGAGGTCGCATTCTTCCTCTCCTAAATGTCCCGTTAGAACGAGTTTGCCACTTGTGCATCTTCTTCACCTGGGGGAGTTTCAGCCCATTTGATTTTATCATCATTTTCAGTCACTCCGATCTTACAACATTGTAACACTGTCTTCCGTTTAACCAGGGAAAAACATTTTGACGTGAGAATCCAGTACCATTTCTGATTTTATTCTTCTGCAGATATAGTGACCACCTAGCATGATTAAAATACCCAGAGATTCTAATTATGCAAACACTTTTGATAGAGTCTTTCAAATTTAAATTTTATGCTGTCCTTGTTTTTAAACCTGCAACTGATGTGCTTATGTGCTTATTTTATTTTGTAAGTCTCTCCAGGAGTACTGATTTAAATTGCTCCATTTTTTGAGGACAACGAGGGGAAAAAAAAATCAAATCTACAGATGGCTAGCATCTGTGGTTCTACAGTGTTAACATGTACAATAATACACAGTCCCTAATTGAATACAAGAATGTAACTCAATCGAGGGTCTGTGCTAACATCAGCAAGCATGACAGTGCAGCCCAAGCAATTAATAAATAGCAATAGCATCTCTCAATTGAATTCTGTCAGAAAGGGGCATTGTAATGGGGGTGTCTACAGTATACTTTTCTTGAATTACACCTGCTAGTAAAAGTGGATACTCTTCTAAAATCATGTCACAGCCATCAATTTTTAAAATGTATCACTAAAGAAGGAAATAACAACAACAAATAAAAGGAAGATGTGTCATAGACAAAGAGAAAGGGTTTAATAACTGATTCTTGTTGTTCGGGGAGGATTTTGGTGTCTGTGACATTGAGTTTCTCTTACCAAAATCCATCTGAACCTACAGATCCAGCCATTTTAAAAATCGAAGTAAACATCAGAGTTGAAAGAAGTAATGTAAAGAGAAAGGGCAATCTTCTAAAGCTACCAGGCATTTCTTCCTGCCGCTGATAAACATATCCTTGAACAGTTCAGAGAACTAAATGAGGAAGAAAAATTTTGTGAATATTTCCAGCAATGGGCTGAAATGAATCACACATCAAGATTACAATGCTACCCCGAAAGTACCATTTTCTGCCCTAACTTCATTTCTAAAAGGACTTGTCCTAGTTCTGTTTTAAAATCCATTCCAATTGATTTAGAGTTCAAGATCATCTATATTTGTGGCTGCATTTCCTTTGCTTGCACTAGGAATTCTCTTTATTCTGGGTTTGTTCATGGTAGAGGGAAGTACACGAGAATGCACAGAACGTCTTGCAGAATCTTAAAATCACCATAAAATTAAATGTGGCTTTGAAGTCATGAGAATCAGTTTTTAACCAATAACTTACAATTTCTTGAGCTAAAAAATACTTCATACTGACTATATAATATTAGGGTAATTTTTAAAATTTAAATATTTATTGATTGCAATTATAGAAGAACTGTACAGATTAAGGTATTTTTTGTTTTGTTTTATTTTTAGGTTGTGAACAATGAACACTAATTTAAATTAACCTACATAAGACAGGAATTTTATTGCAATGATACTGAATCCACACAAGAGAGGAGCAATGAGGACCTCAAAAAGAGCAGAAACCAAGACGTTTCCATACTTTATTGCCAACAATTATTCTGGGACCTTCCTTAAGATGCATTATTTCCCATCTCCTATTATCCAAACTTCCAGAAGAAAATCTGCTAGAATTTGCTAAATCAGGCTTGAGTCATGCATCTTGCTCCTGCTATAATCATCTTTGGCTGCATGAGGGGTAGGGTCATAAAATACACCCGACTACTCTTGTTCAACCCTTGTAAATCCATGTTAAGGAAGGGGTTGCCAAGCAGGCTGAGGAAACACTCTCGAAGAATTTTCCAGCACAACTCCCAGGTTGCTATCACTGACTTTGTCTTCATATTTGTGTCAATCCTGGATACCTATACTTTCAATTATGTAAAAATTTAATTATATTAAAGGAATTTTACATTATTTTGTGGTCTTAAAAAGAAAGCAGCGTGATTTCTTACCAGTTTATTTAACTATGAGTTTGCATGAGCTTACAAAACTGATAGTGGCATTTGAAAATTTTGACCTTGAGGCCTTCTCAACAAATGTGTGTGGTGTTCATTTTAAATTATTACAAAAAAACTTTATATTAAAAAGTTCTACCATTAGAAAGATTGTATATCATCTAAATACATTCATTTGCCTTTGTGAATTGAAAATGTCATCTAACTAGAGTTCATAAATTTTAGGGGCCGTATATTAAAATTATTCATAATAGTCTAAATGAAATCTTAAAAATATGAATTATTGCAGTTGGTTGAATATATTAGGTTTTTCTTATCCTAGTGTTTTTATCTGGGGTCATCTGTTCAGTCCAACTTTAAGTCTTGCTCATAACAGACTAAGGTAGACAGTTAGAAAAATGGCATAATTGGATTTTTTTAAAAGAATCTTCTATTTTTCTAACAAAGAATAGAGAAAACACATTTACAGTTATTTCTTTAAACTTTTACTTTACTTGAAATCATAGTCCTCTTCATGTGTTGGCTTAAAATAGTTCTGTTTTATACCTGTTTGTATATGTCACTGTCTTTTTTCTATTTCCCCTTCTCTAATCTCCTTGCTTTGGACAGGACACATAGGATCAGTACTTGTTTAATGAATGAATCAGTGAATGAATGAATGAGCAGGCAATCATATAATACAACACCTAAGTATTGAAAGAGTTTCCTAGCTGCCTTTGGGTTGATTTTTATAAATATTCAATCACATTACCTCCCTGTCCAAAAGACTTTTTAGCAACTCCCGATTGTCTACTGAGCAAAGTCTCATGGCCTGGAAATTTTAAACCTTTCCAAACGTTAGATAAATTCACTTTCCTAGCCTTTTCTCCCACTAATTAATTGTTGTATTTCCTGCAAGAAGTGTGCTTTCTTACCTTTGGTTGCACTATTACTCTCCTCCATCTGATCAAGACGGCTGCTGATTCTCCATCATATGTTCCATGAGATTGTGCTCGCTCGAGTTTCCAGCACTGTTTACAGTGATTGTCACATCCTTATTAACACTGGTTGAGTGAATCAAGTCATGGATGGATCAATAAATTCCACCCTTGAAGAATGAACTCTAATATCATTTTTTCCAATGAGGGTTACCCTAATGATTGCATCTGGAAATTGTCTTTCCTCCCTCTGAACTCCTTTCCATCACCCAAGAATCAGATCATGTGACCTCCAAGCCAGGTAGGTCCTGACCACACCTGCTACCCCCATGTAAGTCTCTATGCCTACTACTCTATTTTGTACTGTTTGTTTGATGTTCTTCTTCCACTACGACTACAACATCACACCAGCTCCATGATGTCGAAGACCTTTTCTTTCCTATTTATAGATATGTAAACATATATGCTGAATAAATAAGCAGATTCTTACAGAAACATGTGCATACATTATTCACTCCCTTGGATTCTAGATATGTGTGCATAATACTTTATCACTGATTAAATTCTCAAAAGCTAAGATAGCAGGTAATTAACCTTTGACCTTCCATATCTCAGTACTTTCATTCATTCAATATTAATACTAATCATGACGAACATTTGTTGAGTGCTTACTTGATGTCAGGGACTGTGCTAAGGTTATTCCATTCTCTATTTTATATGATATCCATAAGAATCCTATGAGGGAGAAACCATGATTACTTCCATTTTCATATGAATAACCAAAGGCTTCAGAGAAGATAAATCATTTGCCTAACGTCACAATATATTAAATGCCAAGGCCAGGGTTGAACACAGGCATATCAGACTCCACGACCTATGCTCTTAATAAACATGCTCCCATGATATTTCCCATTGTACTGATAAAGGTTTCTTGAATGAATGAACTTGTCAGGGACAAAAAAATATCTAACTTTCATTTACAAATAAGAACTATGTAATCCCACAGAAGGAAGGGCTCTTATCAATCTCCTTACCTGATCCACATTCAATCTCTGTTCTGCAAATGCATCTCCATGATTTCCTGGCTAAGATTTTGCCCAGCCTCTGCTTGGAAACTCCTAGAGAAAGGAGCTGATATTGTCTAACAGTAGACCATAGCATTGTAGAACAGTTCTGAATTTCACTGAGTCACTCATTTTATCGTGAGTCAAAATCTACCTTCCTGAACATTCCATTCACACATCTATTTCTATTCCCTGCGACCACACAGGATAAGTGTAACCTCTTCCTCACAATGGCTAGCACCATGTCTCCACTGAGCCTGTCTTCCATATGCTAAGTATCCCCAGGTTTTTTGACTGCTTTTTTTTCTTTTTCATTTTTAACCTTTGCATGACACCAGCGATGGAATATTAGAAATATGTAAGGTTTTATACAAAGTATTAAAAATAGCCATATGCATTTTATAAAATTACAAGAGCCTAAATATAAAGTAAAAGGAATTAATTTGCTCACAACCTCCTTAATAACATTATGTATTATTTAACGAATGCTAACATACATTGATTCTCTCTTACTTTGCACAAAGTCTGTACTCAGCCCATTGCATGCATTATCTCATTATATCCTTTCCAGATGCCATGGTACAGGTGCTATTATTAATAATTTTAATAATTTCATTTTATAGATCATGAAACTGAGTCCTAGATAGGGTTATGCACTTGTCAAGGACATTTAAGTAGTAAGCAAGAATGATGATAATAATTATAATATCTCTTTTTTACTCCAAAGCCTGTGCACTTAACCACTACCCTATACTGCCTCATAAATTTAAAGTTATCTATATAAAAATAGACATTTATAAGTATGTAATGTAATTATATTTCAAGTATTTCTATAATTTTATAATGATATAAAGGCTTTTCTGCTTATCTCAACAACTTCTCTCTTGCTCTACATAAAGCAATAAGTTTTATGTTGAAAACACTCTTTTAACCTTTAAAATAGTAATAATGCAATAGTCATAAAATTGAAAAACTGTTCATCTATCCCTTGTGCTCTCTTTTTATTTACATCTTTTCAATCTGGGTTTATTCTGCTTTGTTAGGACAGCAATTACTAGAGATAACATTGCCATAGCTATTATGTGACACATAGAGATCCCAAGTATTTTGTTCATTCTGTTGATGACTTCTGACCCCTTGGTATTTTTTAGATCAGATAGTTGGTTGTGTGTGGGTGGGCAAGGGAGTAAAGAGATGAATGTACAGGTGAATGGCTGTACACATTTAATTGGGACTTTTAATAGAACACCTTGTGGACTGTTCAAACAAGAGAGTGGAGAGCTGGGTATCCTTGACAACAGTGTAGGTATATAGCAAAACAAAAGAAGGACCAGAAGATTCACAGTAGGAGATCTAAGCAGTAGATCATTGGGTAACAGCTGACAGCCTTTTGGTGAAAGCCTTAAAAATGTTCAAATGTGTTTGTGAAATGTACTGTGGATAGTAGGTCATTAGAACATTTGAACAAAGGGCATTAATAATTGGCATAGTGGCTGATGGACCACTGTAAAAACTGATGTTGAGTGTTAAATTTTCTGTGTAGCTACAAGTAATGGTTATAAGTAATGCAGTTATGTATGGAAAGAACAGTCAGTGACTAAGGATAAGAACTAGCTGTCAGCACCAGTTAACTGGGTATCATTGAGCTGACTTCCTCCCTGGGTAAAATAGGGTAAAATATTTATCCTGTTTATCTCACAGGTAATTGGAAACAATGCTGACATCAGTTGTGGGATACTGTATGGCTTCATATGACATTAAAATGGATTTCTTAATGATGGCGTGTGAAATCTAACAATAGTAGATATTTATGGCTTGCCTCCATGACATTTATGCCTCACTCCTGTAACAGCTCCCAATTTTAATCTAGAGATATACTTTCTCCCGGTCTCAGTACAGGAGATTCCATCTATCTGTAAGAGTGGACACTTGCCTCTGGAAAAGGCCAATCAGCATAGCTTATTCCTTGTGTCACTGTGATTGATTCAGAGACAAATAAATGACTCATAAGGTTTTTACTAGAAGCTCTTTTTATCATCGTGCAGATCCTGATAAATGAAGTCAATGTACAGACTTGAGAAACAGAGAGGCCAAGGCCTAAGGACACCACTGGATTGCTGAACCTAACTACCTTACCTTGGGAATTCTCTTTCCATCACGCAATTCATCACCATTTGCAGTTAAGCAAGTTGAGTTAGACTTTCAGTCACTTTCAATACAGTGGCTTAACTAAAAAAATCAAGAAATAACTTGAATTTAATTAAAAAGTCATGTTTTCACTATATTATATATCAATGTTTCTCAAATATTTATGATGAGGCGATCTTTTTGTCATATAACATCTACTAATTTTTGAAGAATTATCAATAATATGATAGATATTTTGAGACACATGGATATAAATTATTGCTTCCTTTCATAGATCTTTGTCTACTGTATTTAAAACAGACAGTATTAATTTATCAAAAATTCCATAAAAATCCTGGCATACAACATACGAGTACATTTCATGAAAGAAGACATACAAATCACAAATGGGGAGGGGGAGATGCAATCAGGAAAAAAATATATAAATCAAAACATTATTAGATGGAGTTAGTTAATAGTAACATACTAATGTTAATTTCTTAGTTTTGAAAAATGTATGAAAGTTATTTAAGACGTTAATGTTAGAGAAGACTCTCTATATTATCTTCGCAACTTTTATAAATCTAAAATTATTTCAAAATAAATTTTATTTTAAAAACCTTATTATATGCACTATGTGTAACAAGTTGGCAAGATTTTTTAACAGGAATATAAAATATGGCTCAGTGTGCTGGGAAAAGAGTACTCTTATAGTACTGTGATGGTTGAGAAAATGAATGCCAACTTTCATTTGGTTAATTTGGTAATACATATCTAAATCTGTAAAATCAGCATATACTTTGGTTCAAACTTACCTCTTCCAGAAAAATAATGCTAAGGAAATAGTCTGAAGGGTGTACAAATATTTGTGTAGGTGAATATTTATGTAGGTAGAAGTTTTATATTAGCTAAAAATTCAAGTTATGTATATATTCAATAATAGGGAGGTAATAAATGATGGAATGTTAATACTATTGAAATGGAATACTATTATCCCAGAAACAATCATGCTGTAGTAAGTAAAAATACCTAACAAAATGGGAACTTTCTCAGATATTATTATGTGGTCAAGAGAAAGCATGTCAACATGTAATATATATATATATATATACATATGTATATATATACAGTACAATGCCAATCATTCATTCATTTATGAAAAGAACAAATGTTGAGTACCTACTGTGTTTAGCACTGAGAATATAGACAGCAGTCAACAAAACGCACACAAATTCCTGTCTTAATGAAGCATTAAGTCTAGAGTACAATAAGAGCAGTAAACCAGTATATTGCATAGCATTTTAGATGGTCCTAAGTGATATAGAAAAAGCTAAAGCAGGGCCAGATATGGGGAGTGTTGGAATGCCGGAGAGTGGTGCAAAAAATCAGTAGAAGTAGATTGCCTAGATCATTGCAAGGAGTCAGACCTTTACTTAGAGTGAAACAGAGAGCCACTGCAGGGATTTGAAATGAAGGCTGACATGGTTTGGTTTATCTTTTAAAAGGATCATTGGGGCTGCCATTTTTGAGGACAGAGATTGCAGGGGCAAGGATCAAAGCAGCACAAACTGTTAAGAAGGCCAGTGCCATTATCCCAGGAAGTGATGGTGGGAGCTTAGACTAGAGTAAGAATAAAGGGTATGGCAGCTCTTTAGATGACTGAAAAATTTCTAAAATATAATAACTGAGAGAATTGGATGTGGAATGGTGGCTTGGAGACAGGGCACAAATCAAGAAATACTCTAAAGGTTATGACCTGAAAAGACGAAGGATGGGGAAGGAATTAACTGAGATGGGGAAGCTGATAGCTGGGGCAAGTTGGGAGGTAAGATTCGGAATTCAATTTTGGATGTGCCAAGTTTGGGATATTTATTAGACTGCCAATTGGACACATGAAGCAAGCAGTTGAATATTTAAGTCTGGCATTCAGGGGAAATTTTACAGAAAGTTGAATTTCATAAAAAGAGAGATGGAAGACTGAGTGTGAACACCTTGGTCAGGAGGGGAGATTTTATACAGTGAAGAGGAAGTGTCCAATGAGTGTGTCTTGGTGACTAAGAGGTCAAAGAAAAGGAGAGGAATCAGCAAAGGAGACTGACAAAGAGCAGTTAGTGAGTCAGGAGCAAAACCACCCTGAAAGGCAAGGGAATGGATTATTTCAAGGGCGAGGGAGTGATCTGTTGGGTCACATGGATTTATAGGTCCAGTAAGATGAGACTGAGAATGAACAATCAGAGTTAGCTATGTGGAGGTCATGAATGACCTTGATAAGGTCAGTTTTAGTGGAAGAGTAGAATCTACAGCTTTATTGCAGTGTGTTTCAAGAGACAGTGAATGTAGACAATGATTTCAAAACATTGTTCTATACAGAGAAAGGAAGAATTAGGGCATTGCTAGCAGGGAAAGTGGGATCAAGAATAGATTTTTTAAAAATAATATGCTATACAGCAGCAAATATTATGCTTACAGTTAAGGACCAAGAAAGAGATGAGTATTTGTTATGAAGGAGAAAAAGAGTAGAATTCCTGGAGTGACATCTTAGAGCAGGAGAAAGAGTATTTTGTACTCTAATATTCAATTCATATTGATGTATGTGCAGTTCTCTCTACCTATTCAAATATTATCTGTAGATTCTATGGGGTTTCGGGTAATCTTCATTTTCTCTATTTTTCAAAATATTTTTATAATAATTTTACAAATTATACCTTTTGTGACCAGAAAATATTAGGTTAACAATTTGTAAGGAAGCATTGAACATGTCTTTAAATTTTGCATAATACGTTGTCACAATAGATGTGGAAGAAAAAAGATTAAGCACAAAATTGGCAACCCAGCCTTGGGAGCAGTTTTCCACCTGAGCTTTCAAGAGTGACACAACTAAACAATGGTCCTGTGCTTTTGTGTAGCATTTTACTTTAATTTAAGCTCTTTATTTAATACCTAACCAGCCAAAAGATTTAACAGAATCGATTAGTGAAAGTAGATATTCCATTAGTTAACTAAAAGGAAACGCCAAAAAAAAAAAAACAAAAAACAAAAACAAAAACCAAAACCCAACCTTTGAGAGCTGGTTGAAAAGACATCAAACCATATTCATATGTAAAAAGCTCATAAACATGTACACACCAAACACACACACAGCATGAACATAAACACACACAATCACATGCATATATAAGACAAACACGAAAACACATTTATATGTATAAACAAATACAAACATGCACATGAATATCCATATGCACAAGAAAACACACATGGGCACATACTCATGTACACAAATACATGCATATCTGTCTAGTTCTGGTTTAGGTTCAAGGCCTTTGGTTTTCTCTAGTGCTTCTTCTTCCCACAGATAATTCCTTTTATGATTGTGCAAATTCAGATATCATCCTGGAGAGCCAAATTTCTTATAGAGAACTTCTCAAAGTGACACAAACACCCAGGCTCTAAATCAAAGATAATTGGAATTAGACTAGATCATTATGTCCTCAAAAAAAAATCTCTTTCCAGACTATTACCCTGCACTGTTATGTAAAACAAGATAACTTTGGGTCCTTCTATCAGAAGTTTAATCTAACTGATATGTTACTCTGCTCCCCCACTGAGACAGTACAACAAACTCTTGATATTTGTGTATGTACGTATGTGCGTTTTTCTGAACTTTTACATAAAACCTTTATCTTATTCATAGAGGTGATGCTTAATCGCTCATTTGATTTTTTTCTCCCCACCCATTTGGAATCATGGAAAATATAAAAAGGTGTTCACAGAGCCCAGATTTGGTCTTTTGATTAAAGCTCATCTTGTCGGGGCAAAGCATGTAGGTGATGGAGTTGCTACCTCCAGTTTGTACAGGCTCCTCAACCAAATGTCATGCAGTAGTTGAGTGACAGAAGGAAAAAAATCATTAAATTGCCTTCTTCTCTCTAGCGATGTGTTCTTTTAGCATAGATCCAAGCACTGGTAACTTGTACTAGATATTATTTAAGGAGTAGTAAAAATAATAATAATAATAATCAGACTGCGAGCTCCCTGAGGACAGGAGCAAAGTCCTATGAGTTTATTTCTATTCCTAACACAAGCATAACTTCTGGATTATGGTAGAAGTTCTATATATGTTTATATTTATTCAACCGTTGAGTAGAATTACTTTTTTTTTTAGCTATCACTATACCACCAGGCTCTCTGTAAAATCATTCTGAAAATATGATTTCATCCTTGTTTTTCTCAGAAACTTGGAGGATACTTACAGAAAAGAATGGTAGGGGGAGACATTTCTACTAGACTTTGGGAAAAATTTTAATATGAGTTTGTGTTTTAAGTGTGTATATAGTTTGTGTATGTGCACACATTGATGAAGGCAGTGGCCTTACCCAATTCCATATATGTGTGCATATAGGCACATATGGGAATGTTCATGTATGTTTTAAGGTGATGATACTATACATCAAAACAGAGCAGCATCCTGAATCAGAAATCAGCTTTATGCAGCCAAAGAGGTACCAAGATACAAAATTGTGTATCTTGTGCCATCTTCAATTTGTTCTTCTTTTCCTCCTGGAACTTGTTAGAGTATTTAGGCATTTGGTGTCATAGTGACACAGTTCTTTATAAGGATTGCTGTTTTGTTCTTCAACCCACTGCACTCTGGAAGTGACAAAAGCCACTTCCCAGGGAGCTGTGAGACAGTCTCTCAGTAGCGAAGGTATATTTCCCTGCCCCCCTCCTGCCCCAAATTCCATACTCATGACACAGAAGCACAGTTAGAGATGAAAAATATGGTTCATTATCTTGGTAGTGCAGAGAAAAATGTTATGGCTTTATTTAGCAGTTGCTTTTATGCTTTTAAAAACATGTTAATTTCATTTTTTATGTAATTGTGCATTAAATCATCTCAGACAATTGTGTGATTTGGAAATAAAAGTCCAACAAAATAAGTAAAAGCTATAATGTGGTTTTTCCCTTACTGCTTTTTGTAGTCTGTTTTTATGTTTCTCAAGCATTAGTGTCTCTGCTCCTTCCTGGGAAGATTAATCTGAAGGCTCCTAGAGCCTTTTGCCTTCCTGTCTTCAGTTCTCCCGGCGGTCTGAGACTTTCCCTGTGGTTTCTGCATCTACTACTCATGAATTACCAGCCCCGACAACATTAGGACTTATAAAGCCTTATAATCCTTTAGTCTACTCCCTAATAGGGCCACCAGCTGGATGAAGACCTCAACCCTGGGGGAGATATTTTAAGAGACCTAAGCTGCCTAAAGTAAAATTATGAATCCTGGGCTACGGAATACCACTGTACTCATGTATAATACTGGTGACGGATTTTTTTTTTTTTACTAGAATATATGCAATGGAATGCATGCAATATAATTCAACATGTCTAAGAGATAGGCTTTTCATTTCATTTAAAGATGACTTGGGCCATTTAACATGTGGTATCTTTCATATCTCCCATCTTAAGCAGTTTAGGAGGAATTGGACTTTCTGACGGCTATTAACAATGTATTGGGACTCTTGAGAGGGGCCTCTGTGTTATGAGTTGATTCAAGATTAATTTCACATGTATTAGATTTTTTCGAATGTCCCTCCATATATATGAACAATTAATATCTCTTTTTTGCTCTTTCTTTCTTTAGTGTGTTTTAATATAGTTTATTGTTACAAGGCATTGTAAATCCTTCCTTTAAGGAAATGTGTGCTAGTGTGTACTAATTTGGTAAGGCTGTTGTAACCACAAACTGGAGGTTTAAATAACAGAAGTGCATTGTTTTACAGTTCTAAAGGCTAGAAGTCCAAAGTCAAGGTGGGTTATAAACCAGGTTGGTTCATTCTGAGGACTGTAAGAGAAGGATCTGTCCCAGGCCTCTCTCTGTTTGGCGAGTCCCTCTGTACCTCTCCGTGCTCAAGGTTACCATTTTTATAAGGACAGCAATCATATTAGATTAATTACCACCCTACTGACTTCACTGTAATTTGATCACTGGCGGAAAAACCCGATCTCCAAATAAGGTTGTACTCTGAAGTAATAAGGGTTAGGATTTCCACAGTTGAATTACAGCAGGACACAATTCAACACATAACAGAATATGAAAGTTTTATTCTGCTTTCTAATGGTCTTCACCCAATGTAAAAATACACTGCTTTCCAAGGATTGACAGTCTAAAAAAATCACTAAAGATTAACTTCTTTCGGAATTCTAAAACAGATGTTTATGATACCGGCATGAGTATATATAAAAACAAACAAAATCACTTTTAATTTAGTTGTAGTGTAACCCTCAAGACTGATACATGTATATGTACGTACATATGTACATAACCTATACAGCAACCAAAGTATGTATACATAAGTAGCATCGAAATTAACTTCTGCCTGAGGCTACTGTAAAATGTCAATTAAACTGCCAAACTTTCAGAGCTTGGTACTCTGTCTTCCTGCCTTGGGGAGCTTTAGTATTCAATTTATTGTTAAATAAAACAGCCAACTTGGCAGCAGAGTGAGCTTAACAAATTATAATGAAAAATTTTTTTTTTTGCTAAAAAAAATAAGGTGAGCTAATTTTTCTGAAGAATAAACTCCAGAGAGATTAAAAATTTTGAGAGAGGTTATTTGTTTGTAACCATTTCAAGTTGAGCAGAAGGGAAAAAAAAAGGTGCCCACTAGCTTGTTTGAATTAAACAGAAGTACAAATGGAATTTGACTAAAACTAATAGAGGCTTTGTTTAAACATTTCTTTTATTAACATTTAATATTTTAATGTGAGGAACTGAAGTCAGAAGCCAACAGGAGCCACGGAACAGCTGTGGGCCTCAAATTTAAATGTCTTCCCTTTGACCTATGTAAATTCCTTTTCTCACTTTTTAAATTACACACGCACTCACAAGCACATACACACACAGGCACACATATAAATTAACCAGCTTGTCTGCTTGGTTCATTCATCTGATTACGCAGCTTAGACCACCCTCTCTCCAGTAAAAAGGAATGACCTTCTTATCCAGAGGGAGGTGGGTGGAGTTTTTAAAAGCCTATCAAGGGCAAGAAGCATCTTTTATCTAATCACAGATTTTCAGTGTTTGTTATTATTGGAGCACGCAATCAGATATCGGTGGGTTAACTCTGTACAGAGGCTGTACTAACTGTTTTGCATGTACTGTCTAATTTAATCCTCAAACAATCCAAAAAGTAGGTGATTCTGATCTCCCATGTTACAAGCTAGGAATAGGAGAATTCAGTAGAGAATAACTGACTAGGTCAAGGACATAAATATCCTAAGTGGTATAGCTGCAGCTTTTGAAAATTTAATATTATGAAAAGTGGAAGAAGACGAATTTAATGTAGTGCAAGAAAGATTTTTTTCGCGAAGTCACATAGGTACTTCTGGAGGAATGGATATTCCTCAGCTGGAGTGAGAGAAGAGGGCTGGATGTTTCTATTTTATTAAGATTGTCTCTAACATTTATTAATCTCTTACTAGTTTCCAGATACTGATCTAAGCACTTTATGTATATTACCTCACTTAATTTAACTGTTACCCTATGAGATAGGTTCTACTGCTATTTCTAATTTCCAAAGCTTAATGACTTAAGTCATACAGTTAGGATTTAAAGCCTCCACACTTGCTCTAGAGCCCGTGACATAAATACTGTTTTACTATTAGCCTGTCATAAGATAAAGCAACCTCTGTTTTATTAAGCAGCTAATGGGTAGCTTGACTTACCCATAAGAACATGTTCATAAAAATCAGAATGTGTTATCTAAACGTCTCAACTGAACTACATACCAAATGAAAGTACTCTATTGCTTACAAGAATTCTGAAAAAAAAAAAAATCTGAAGTTTGAGCAAATATTGAGTAAATTGTTTAGCATAAAGTCTTTTTAATATTAAAAAAAGGGAGAAAGTCAAAACCAAAAAACCTTAATGATCCTACCAAAGGAGATTCAGATTCTGGCACATCCATATGAATTAATAATATTCAACCCTAAAAATAACATTTACAAAGATTTGTGAATAACATGGGAGACTACTCCTCAAAGTTTAAGTGATATGGAATATAGTTTTAACAGTGAGGTTTTCAATATATAAAAATATTTGAAAAAAGGCATAGAGAAAATATATTGACAGGTTAGCAGAGTTCCTTCATACCCAGGTGGTAAAAATTGAGGAAAGTTTCCATTTATGTCTTGCAGCATTTTTTTAACATTTTGTATCAGTAGTACCTATTACTTATGTAATCAGGTAAAAATCATATTTTTGAAAGATCACTCTATAGCAATGCAATATTTTTCACAACTGATTTACCATCTAATAATTCATGTGCACTCAATGCTTCATAGCAAGGGTCAGCAAACTTTTTCTGTAAAGGTCTAGATAGTAAATATTTTAGACTTTGCAAGCCAAGCCACGAAATTGAGGATATTATATGCATACTCACATAACAAGAAAGAACATTTTTGATGAAATTCAAAATATAATACTAATAATTGAGCATAAGTTTTTGTAATATATGTCTACTAATGAAAAGACTGAAATTCTTTTTGTATGTGTGTGCAAACATTTTGCTTAATTGGGGTTCAAAGTATTCCCTGTCATCAAAATTTATTGCAAATGTTCATCTGTTAATGCTGATCTAGAGCGAGGGTTTACTTATTTCATCTTTGAAAATGGTTTTCACACAGGTAGATGACACATGTGGCACTTGAAACACTGTCAAGTTATAACTGCTTCGCTGCAATTTATAGTGCACCACGCAGGGAGCGTCACATATGGTCTCTGCTGCAACCGCAGAACCGAGCCTTTGTAGTATGAAAGCAGCCACAGACAATGTGGATGGCATGGCTGTGTGCTAATAAAACTTTATTTACGGAACACTAAAATTTCAATTTCAAATAATTTTCAGGTGTCACAAAATATTATTATGCTGTTGATTTTTCAACTATTTAAAAATGTAAAAGCTTAAGAATTTTCAAAATAAAATATTCTAAAAAAGAGGTAAATCCATTTCCAGCTAATAGGCCATACTAGAATAGGTGACAGGCCGTATTTGGTTTGTGGGCTGCAGTTTGCCAATCCCTGATCTGGAGCCGAGCACATCTCTTATAGACTTCACTCAGCAACCACGTTGGATAGCCCTGGAGAGGGGAAGTGAGCTGTCAGCTAGGAGAGGTATCAGGAAAAGCTTTGGGTTGGGGAAGACACAAATGACTGACTACTGGATCAAGTGTTCCAAATGAAAACTTACCTACAAGGAGCAGAGATTCAAATGTGCAAAACAGAGAAAGCACAAATCAGAACTACCCTCAATGACTTTCTAAAATTGTAAACAATTCAATCACACTCCTTGAAGTGTGGTCTGAAATGCCTCAGGTGCTTTTTGGAAATGCAGATTTCTGGACCCATCCAAGACCTATTAACTTAGAATCTCTATGGTGTATCCAGAAATCTGTACTTTGAACCATTTGGACAGCCTGCATTAAAATGTGTTAAAATGGCCCACTCCCTAGGCACACCGTTCCATTCTTCTTTTTGAATTGTTCAAAGTCTTTGATTTATTCATTTCAACAAACATCTTACCTATCTTATTATGGTTCAGGATTCTGCAAACCAGGGAAAGCATTTGCAATGGTGGCTTCTGGAAGTTTGCAGTCTTATAAGGGAATGCACAAAATAGGCTACCACAGTGCAGAGTAAAGAACACAATACCAGGAAGTCCAAGATGCTATGAAAACGTTGAAAAACGAAGATGAAAACTTTATGTGTAAGTAAAGAGCCCATTTTTCCTTTGAGATATTATAATCTGCTTCTTTTAAGATGATTTTCTAGGTAATGATATTTATAATCCTAAATTATTTATTCACAATTAAAATCTACCTGTTTTGACCATAAACTTAACACTGTTTCTAAAAAGTTATCTACGAACCATGTACATCAAAATAATCTTGATGCAAATGAGTCTGTCCTTTGACTCTTAGTTTGAAGACTTAATCTATTCTAGGCTGCTCCTCATGAATTTCTGCTACTAGAGAGTTTGGGCTAGAAGAACTCCGAACCTTATACTTTCATATTTAATTGGGTTCGGACCAATAACACATGAAAAAATTTCTCCCTAAAGTTTTGCTCTTCCAAATTTGGGTGCATGCAACTTAATTGAGTGGTTTGGGGGTTGAGTAGAATGAAACATGCCAAAAGTTTGTATTTCCAAATATTCTCGTCTAGAAGAAAAACCATGATAACTCAGAGATTCAGATAAATCTGGGTTTGATCCAAGGTCTAATTTTCTAGCTGTGTGCCCTTGGATAACTTCCACAACTCACCAAGTTTGTTTCCACTTATGTCTAGGGTACCAGTTTATTTACAAACTGGTAATGTCAATATCACTCATGTATGATATACATACATACACACATGTGCACAAGTAGTCATATGTAATCATGCTTATTTTGTAATATTGTGAAGATTAAATAAAGCAGTGCATACAAAGTGATTAGCATAGAACATGGCCCAATGAACACTAGGGGTGGAAACAAAAAAAAGAGAGAAAGTACAGGGAAGCCGAGGTTGGAGCAAAGAAAAAAACAAAACTGAGGAGTCATACCATAAAAGCAAGAGAGGAAGATAAAAAAGTTTTTTAAAAAACGGTTTACTTCTAATGTTTTCAATAGCTTTGGGTTTTTTGGTAATTAGATATAACTTTTCTTCTGTGCTATTTAAAATAGTAGCCATGCCAACCTCTCGTTGATTGAATGGACATTATTAGAATAAGTACCATACAGAATAACCCCAGAAAGGTTACTAGTATTTCCTCTGAACTCTGAAAATGTCAAGCCATATTGGGCTGGTGGATAGTGATGGGAAACCCATTTTCAGTTATCGTATGTTAATGAAGGGAAACAATGCACAATCTACAAGGAGAGGGAAATACCCAGAATGAGCAGAGTCCAGAGTCTATGCAGTTTCTGCATTTCCAGCCTCATTAAAATATGCAGATCGTATCATTAGGAGACAGTTTCCTGGCAGAGTTTTCTCCTGGAGTTCAGTTATGGGCACATGTTTGGCAGTTGCTATTACAATGAGTTAAACCACAGCTATATTCTTCAAGGTGAAAACAAACAAAAGAGAAGATGAAGAGGCAGAGGCAGCTTGTGCAAGCCATGTTTTCATTTGGGTTTTTCCTCGTACGAGTCTGTATTTTTTTTTAAAAAATGGCCAATGATGCTTGTTTGTTTTGTTTCTCCGACAACATACAAAGAACTTTATACTGCAATTTTACTTTTTTTTCCCGAAGTTTTGCCCTTCCAAGTTTGGGTGCATGTGAAAATCTATGAAATGCAATAACACACATGACACCCGGGTTTAATTCAGCCAGGTGATTAGAGTAGCTACTAAATGGAACCAACGGTAACTCAGACTTCCCTTAACTAAACGTCAGCTTCGACCTAGGTAGGAAGCATTTGAGTTCATCTCGATCCCTTCTACCATATCTTTTTTCTTATTTTCTTCACCACTTTCTTGGTTTCTTCCTTTTTTCCTTCTTCCTCCCTCTTTTCCTTCCTTCCTTCTTTCCTTTCCTATTGCTTTTCTTTCCTCTTTCCATCTTAACTTCCTATCCCATCACTCTATCATCTTTCTATTTTTTTTCCCCAGTGGAGAAAGTGGAGAGGGAAGAAAAAGAGTGATATTTTAAAAAATGTCTTACCAACACGCCTGAAGGACCTCACCAATAAACACTTTTGACATGAAGACCCAGTGCAGATCACCACTTTGAGAAAACTGGGGACTGAATAGGAATTCAGAATGATAATGAGGTGACTAGGAAATCAAAATTATTTTGTAGATATTAACATTTAACAATGCAAAAATATGAAAGTGTTGATAAACAGTAGATGTCAGCTATAATTATTATTACATACAAATACCATTTATTTAGTTTCTTCTGTTAGTGGTTCTCCAAGTATAATCAGAGACCCCAGTGGGGTCCCTGGGGACGAAACTAATTTCTAATAATGTTTATACATGACTGTTTTTTTCACTATGGTGACAAGCACTGCTGGCTCCTTGGTGGGAGTGAAGGCCATGGCACTAAACTGTGTTAGTAGTCACTGTATTTTTCACCATTATTCATTCATGGGGAAAAAACAAATACTAGTTTCACTGAAAAATACCCTTGATGAAGCAGTGAAAATTATTAATTTTATTAAATCTTATCCCTTGAGTACATTTTTAAAAAATATTCCGTGTGATGAAATGGGAAGTATGCCTGAAACATTTTAGTCTATAAACCAAAGTATGATAGTTGTCTTGAGAAAAAGCACTTGCGTATTGTTGAGTTGTGAGTTGAACCATCCACTGTTTTTTCATGGAACATTATTTTTATTTACGATAATCACTGAAAGACAACTATGGCTATTCAGACTGGAGTATTTAACAATCTCTGGAAATAACGAAGTGACTTAGTCTCTTCAAAGGAATCGGCTCTATCAGTATTTTTTGCCAATGATAAAAAGGAAACTTTCAAGAAAAATTAGTCTTTGTGTAAAACTTGAATTCACCACCATGAGCACAATAGCTTCCCAACACTTCAAGACTTTTCTGGTAAGCTTGATGGTGAATTACAAATGTGACTTTTTTTTTTTTTTGACATTTTTATGATGAAAATGTGGAAGATCTGCATATCTCAGTGAACCAATATTTTCCAAATGACCAAGACATGATGTTACAAAATCATGCATCAGGAAAAAGACCCATTTAAATGGCAAGAAAGGCCAGTAGATTTTAATTTGAGTGCAAAAAATTGTATTGACATGGTTTTTAAAAGATCCTACACTGTAAATAAACTACCACTTATTGAGTTTTTATGAAGACTCAAATGAAAATATCCATAATTACCTAAAAAGACTATTAAAATAATCTCCATTTTCAATCTATATATCTGTGTGAGGCAGGATTTTCTTCATATACTTCAACCAAAACAACAAACCCAGTTGTATTAAGTCAGAAATTGAAGATGTTTGGAAAGAATAAAATTATGTTATTCTTCTCATTAAATACTTTAAAAAGATTTTTGCAATGTATACTTGTTTTTCATAAAATGTATTATTCACGTTACTGTGTAGTGGGTTTATGGCTATTTTAAAATAAATGAATAAAATATTTTCAAGATTTATCAGTTTTAATTTTTAAAAAGTAAATGTTAGTAGGTATAATATACATTACAAAACTTCTTTGACTCAGTAATTTTTAAGAGTGTAAAGGTATCTTACAACCCAAATCTTGAAAAAGAATGTTCTAGGTACAAGTGATATTCTTCTACATATTGAATTCTTTAGTAGTCTAGGTGTTTTCAAGAATTTTAAGCATAAGTTTTGTTACCTGCATTAAACATATTTCCATATGTACCTAAGTATAAGGTAAGTCCTTTTCTAAAAAAAAACATACCTTAGAAAACAGATGCTGTGTATATTTGTGTTTTTGGTTTTTATAGTGTGCTCTGACAATTATATTATTTTCTGCAACATAATATGCTTGGAGAAGATACAGTAGCCTGCAACATCTCATATAATATTGGGTTTGCAAACTTTTGGATGTCCACTGATTAAACTGAAATCAGCTGGAAAAAAAGATGCAGGGAGGGAAAGTTTAAAAACAATGCAAATTTTGTCATTTTTCCAGGATTTATACAGCTTTCAAAAAGCATGTCAATAAATCTTTTAAATATCTCTTTTAAAAAACAATATAATGACTGTTTACTGTGTAGATTAATATTTGCCTATTGGATAAATGGGAAAAGTGTTGTAATAGGTTCTTGTGGCCCAGAATAAAATCGACACCATACATGAGTTAATGAACTGCCATATCCCCAAATCCTCAGATGAAGTGAAGAGGAAAGCTATGAACACCATAATTAGGTAAAAGCATCTATATTTAATATGAATATGAAATTAAACAAAAGTATCTCATTAAATTTGTGTTAAAGTTTGAGCAAATATATAGTTAAAATTCTATGTTATTGTGCTAATTAGGCTACAAATACTTGACTTTTTCATCTACATCTCTAAAAATTTTCATAATGGACTTGGCCAAAAGCATTTTCATTTTTAAACTTTCGTCATTTGGCAAATGGGGTGGGCTTTTCCTTGAAATTGATGTATATTCAGGATAAATGAGATTTCCAATCCTAACAATCCTGCTAAAAAAATTAATTTGCAGATGGGAAACTGAGAATCAGAGAGTTTGAGAAACTGCTCACACTTGCACAGTTAGTAACCATGCTAATTGGGGTTAGAATCCAAGCCCATTGCAAAGTCCAAGATTTTTCCTTATGCATTAAGAATGACCTATAGTCCAGAGACTATTCTCATAGTCATAGAATAGTCCTGGATCACAAATTCTCACATCCTTTAATTCTTACATCAACCCGTAAAATAGGTACCATTTGGCCCAATTTTCTAAATAAGGAAACTGATGTGTCCAAGATCATATAGTTAGTAACTAGCAGCACTAACATTTAAACCTGGTCTGGATTCAGAGTGCTTATTCATACTCCCTAGTATATACTGTCTCTCAGTCTACAATAATGCTTCTACAATCCATTTGATCTCACCATCATATAGGCATTTATATGAAGCAAGTATCAGATCAGAAATTATAAGTCACTATTTCCTTTTGAAAGATTCAGGTATAATATACCTCTATAAAAGTATAGCTGAAAAGACATTTTCAAATATTAAAAAAAATTAAGATTGAGAATGAGCTGTCCTTGGTTTTTGACTCTTTAAAGAAATTTGATGTTTAGCTTAAACTGGGAAAATACACTTGACGAAAAAAGTTATATGATGCTGAAAATGCCCAAGTCATGCCTGGGATTAAGAGATTCCCTTCTCTCCACATATATAATTAGAAAAAAAAAAGACATATCATTAACAACAGTAATATTAATAGTAAGAGTCATTATATTTGTCAAATAATTTGGGTAGGGTGGACATTCATACCTTGATACTTGATAATATACAAAACCTAAAGAGCTGTTATTGCTCACGATAATAAGTCTATGTAGGTTTACAGCTCAAAATAGATCATAAAAATGTTGAAGGCTTTTTTGGGGAGAAAGTACTACACGGAGGTGGGAAAATGGTGAATGTTAACACACATATGATAGTGTTATCATCTGAGAACTGAAAAAGCATCTGTTTTTTTAAGTTAGTGTATTTGTTTTTAGTTTTTCAACTTCCACCCCAATCTGTTTATTGTCCAGTGGGGACATAGAAAAGTTATTAAATTCCTCAAGGTCACACAGAAAGTCATGGCTGTTCTTGGGAAAGGGGCTTAGATATTCCTGAATCCAGCCAGGTCCTGTTGCTTCCTGCAGCGCATGGGTCCATGAGGAATGAAAGAATGCTCTTAAGCAAATTCCAATTATGGTTTATTAACTTCACATGTAGCATTTATCTTCCAGTTTCTAAAAATAGCAGAACCAATTAAACTGTCTGTTTAGCATGAAGTTGTTTTTTTTTCACTTTTAACGTTTTTTCAGATAAAGCTTCTATATAAAGATAAATGGAACATTTATCAGAGATATGAAGGGAAAGGAAGAAGCCACTACTTGCCTGTCACACCACCATTTTCTTTCACCATCAGTAAAAGGGAACCAAAGCAAGACCTTGTCTGTCCCTGAACTGATGGTACCAATATCCCCAGTCAAGCAAACCAGCCCGTTTTAGGCATGATGGATAGTGAGGAAAATTAGTTATTCAGGGCAGCTTCTAATTTGAAAAAAAAAGCCCAAGAAATTCTAGTGTTCTATCCACTGTCAAAACAAGATTAAACAATTGCAGTAAGAAGAATAGTAGGTTTGTGAAAGGAGGCTTAAGAACAGTATTTTACTTTACATTTAAAACACTGGCTATAATTTGCAATCAAAGGTATAAAAGGGAAACGTAACTTGGTGAAAACCCTTCAGGGATCTAACTTTTAAGATGTTCCCTTTAAGGTTCTCTTTAACAATTTTTCTATTTAAAAAGCACACACCCAAATGAGGGCCACAGAGAGCTGGAATTGAAATTTTCACATTGGATATCTTCAGCAAGGGAAAAAAATAAATGCAGGAAGTGTCTGCTCTGGAAGTTAAAGGGAGAATAGCAAAACAGGAGCCTCCACTCTCCATTTGGCTGGATTACCATCAACTTGCAGAAACCACTAATGGTCTAAAGAGCAAAAGATAGAGCAACTGGAGTCTTAAACCCGCTTAACTGAGAACGGACGTGCAGATCAAGGAAGAGATTCTCCGAAACTGAGGCTCAGAGAAAGAAGAGGATTTACCTTACACCACACCGCCAGGACTCAATCCACAGCTTCTCGACACTTAATCTAGTTCTTTCTCCACTACAGCACAACGCTGTGAATTGGAGATTACATTTTCCTCCTCTAGATTTTCAACATAAAACTTGTCTTGACTTTCTCACTGTTATAGGTACTATCCCTGTGTGTCTGTCACCACGCAGCTACCTGTCTAACAAGAGCTAGGGGGAATGTCATAGGGCACATTCATGCTATACAGTCTGCTGCTCTGTTCTTGTTGAATGTGTATGGTAATTATTTGACACTTCTAAGAGGTGACAACGATCTTGAAATAATAAAATTACAATTATCTTATCAAACTTAATATTCTGTATTCTTCAGAACTGAATTTTTTTAATTGGAGATTGCCACTTCAGTATAGCTGATTGAACTTGAATTTTCATATTAATATACCTTTCATTATTTTTATTCTTAAGAGTTTTGTCACTACATTAACTCCTTCTTTCCCATTACCATGCTTTGTATTTTTATTTTATTCTTCTTTAGGCAAGCACTACAGATTCATTCCTTCTTTATAAATGTTCAGAACACTCTACTTAATGACACAGCCATAGCTTGGGAAAAGATGATAGCTCATACCCGAAGGGAAACAATCTGTGATTGTACATGTAAGTCTGACTCACAAGCACCCTAGTCTCCCTAGATCTGTACAACATAGCAAGAGAGAATTCTCATCAATATGTAGCGCTGGGAAGCAAGGCCATGCCAGGAAGCAGTATCTTCATGATATGAACTACATATTTTCTGGGTTAGGGGATCCTTACCAGAGAAGCCAAAGTCTTGTAGATTCAGGACTTCAGACTTTTTAAAGTTCTCTTCTTTATTTGACAGATGAGAAAACTAAGGTCCAGATACTCTAAAGGAGTTGCTCTAAATCTCCGTTATCTAATGATGCCGAGAGAAAGAACACAGACACTTTGGCTATCATTCAGTTGCTCTTTCATCAGATTTCCATATTAAGCTGCCAAACCCTCTACAGATGATAGACATCCTTCAATGGGTCTCTATAAATTATTTTTTAAAAATTAATAGTTTATAAAGGTTATTGTAGGATGCTTTTCTTCTCAATTGTAAATGGCTACCTGGCCTGTGTTGCTTCCAGGATGCTACATAATGAGCCGTGTGATATTGATGACAGCATACCGGGATGCTGATTGGGCCTCCTTCAGAACACCAAGCAAAGGAGGAACTCCTCCAAGCCTCTCCTCCATGGAACAAACCATCATTCCTACAAATATATCCTGATCAGATTAGTCTGAAAATATTGTAACAGGTTCCTTAATCCTACAATTGGGAAAGAAAGAATCTTTTTCTTAATTAAAAAGCAAAAAGAAAAATCAAACCAAATTAATTTCAGACAGGCTTCGAGGAAGATAGCTCCCCAACAGCAAAAACCAAGCATTGCCCATACTTCTCTGAAGGTTTGAATGCACTGTAGCATAGCATTTCAGAACCGTGCTAGAATTTCAAAGATTTTACTGACATGTTAGGAAGTACAATGTTGATCTATAATTGCATTGGTGGCACATAAAATACACAATTATAGTTATATATTTAGATAAATATAATTTCTCTGTTTAAGATCTAGTATCAGTATTTATGTGTTAGTGATCATCTACTGCTAAAAAACCTTCTATTACTGGCTTATTAAAGCATCATTATGGTAGAAAACCTGAATGTCCAAATGGTTCCATTCCACATAGAAAACTTTGTATTCAGAAATGATTGACACAAGTGATCTTTTTCTGGTAAACTATTTGGGGCTCACTAATCATTACAGCATTTTATTATGGATTTAACAGGACTTTATTCAACTCGTAAAGATCACTTATTTAAACAGTTGTATTTGTAAAATCTTTTATATGCATAGCAAGAAGTATGAAGGAAGATAGTAAACATTACAAATATGATAAATTTATAAGGTTATGATGAAACAAAACTCATTTGCAACTTTTCTAAAATAAAAGTTAAGGAATTTCTTGTTTAGGAGAATAACCATAAGATTTAAGGTGTGATTGCTCCCATACTAAGTTTCTATTCTTTACGGTTTCTTTTAATAAACATACACAGCTAAAAAATCCTGATGTCATATTTTGCTGAAATAATCTCGGATTTGAATTGCTAATAAAAATTTATTATATCTAAAAATGTAAAGGGCCACGAATTAAATAAAAACTGGCAATCAGAAAAATAATCGCAGAAGTGATATGTTAATGGCTAATGACTCATTAAACCAAACACTTGCATCATAAATCTTGTAAGCACTTTGAAAACCGTGGCCCCAATTAAAAGGTTACACACAATAACAAATATTCTAGAAAATGCTGGAAAAGCCATAATTTACTATAGCAGATATCCAGAGTTGTGTCTAACATATTGCATTTGAGCCTCAAATTTAGAAAATTGATTTATAACATTAATTTAATCTTTACTTGGGAAAATAACAAATGCTTATCATAATCAGGCTGTAATTAAAAAGCAAATAGTCTTGAAAAAGTGTCTTTATACTGTAGTTTACAAGATGCCATTTCTGCATAGAAAAATAAGATTTTTTAAGCAACCATCAAACATGTTTATTAAAACCTAATTACATAGGCATAAAAATGTGCATTTTGATGCAGCATTAGGACTAATCCCTAGTTTGATGATCTTCCTATCAGCCTAACTTCAGATTAGAAAAAAAACAACACGAACTTTTACTTTTTATCTGTTGTCAAGATTAAACACTCCTTGTAGAGTATTTGACAGAATAATTTTATTAGGATAGTGTTTAAAGTTCCTATGCAAATTTAAAAGCACTTCTCCTTTTTAATACAGGAAAACAGAAAGTCAAAATTAGAATATATTTAATTATGCATCATTTGGAGGCCAGAGATGTTTATGAGTGGCATCATTTGAATATGGGAAAGGTAGACCATTCAAGTGATAACAACAGAAACATTTTCTATCACAGAAGATTCACAACTTTTAAAGATAATTTGCTTTCTCTTCTTGTGCATATCAGACATTAAAACTGCTAAATTATTTGTGAACTACAAAAAAAAGTTGGGATGCATACAGTACATATTTCATTTGAGAATCAATGATTCAATATACAGGTTACTCTAAATTGAGAAAGTGGTATCAGAGTAGTACATATCTGTATTTGATGGTCAATTCCATCACAAAGAGAGAATTGCTGCAAATTTTAGTGTAGGATTAAATCCAACTTTGCCCGATAGTTTTCTAAGCTTGACAGATATTAGGTTTCCTCTTTCTAAGAATTGTGGAAAAAATAATGATGCCCTGATAGGCAGATTATTCTAGCTAGCAAAAATATATGTAAATGTATTACAGAGAGCTTCATTATTTCATTCACATTTTCAATACATTATGGACAGTTTCTGAACACACGAAGTTTTGTTTTTTCCCCTTGTCCCTTTTCTAATATTTTAGAGTTCACCTTATGCTCAACTTCTGAGAATAGCATGCATAGACATTCTAATGTTGCAAGGTAGAATAATATTATTATTTCTGAAAATTCAGAAACTCCTAGAAGCCCTGTCTGTACTCATCATGGGCCATCCTTCCAGAAAAATGTCTCTAACGAAATGCGAATAGAATAGATGCCAGTTTATGGGTTTATATTTCTGATCAAGGTGCTAGTGAACATTATTACCCCAGAAACAAATAGAAGATTTGACCAAATATTTAATCAACTGTAAAGTAAATGCCTAAATTTTATATTGAATGAAAACCTCCACCATATCCATAAATCAAGCTGGGCCAGTAGAATAACCTACCACATAAAATTTTAATTCAGCTGATTCAGTATCATGGTGTTCTGTAAAATATGTTCTTATCTTCATCATAATTCCAGACTTATTTTCGCTGTAACAAATATGAAGAGGAATAAATACCTCCCTCTGGGTTCATAAAATTTAGAATCAGATCTATGGGGGGTCATTTAAAAGGCAACTTTGAAGACCCCTCTGAAAAAGCATAGGATCACCTTTTTTTCCCCTTTAACAAGAATAACAATGGATCTTACCTTTGTTTCTTATTGTTAATTTCATTTTACCTATGGTGAGCAGAGCTTTAGGGATCAAGTTATTCAACTTACTGCTGAATCCAAAATTAGGATTCATTTCCTCAAAACTGGCCAGGAAACTTAAGTTTTGTGGTGTGCTGTGTGCCTTGATAACAGCATATAATACTTGGCTAAAATCAGCAAATCACCCTAAGTCTCAACCACTTTACATGAATCACTGTGCAGCTGAGTCCTCCTTTTTCACGGTAATGGCAGATGGGGAGACTTTTCTCAAATAAGGAAAATAATTAGTGACAATTTATAAATTAAGTCAGAATATGGCCAAAACATGAATAAATACTTTTATGTTCCTACAAGAGAAAGTTAAAGATACACTTTTGAAACATCATTTTCTATTAAAAACAGTATTTTTAGAATACTGAAAGTCAATGCATTTAAAAATTAAAATTTCCACATATATTTATTTATGTTTTACGTCACAGGAATAGTAAAAGTATATTTAGCTACCAGTAAATATGTATTCCCTAAAAGATGTTATCTTGATGCAAGATATTAATGATTACTATAATTAGATTAAATGAGAAGCCCCCCAAAACAATAGCACACAGGAATTTGTTACATTGTATTTATTGAGATACATTCAGATTTTTGGACTGTACTAATTCAATTTATTTTTTTTCTGTTATGTGTATCAGACATTGTAGGACTGTGAGGTTGGATATGGATGTGACATTCTTTCCAACAGTTGTACTTGAAGCAGTGAAGCCGTGTTATGAAGACACAAGTAGGGAGAGGGTTCTTGGGCCCACACCCAAGAAGTCTGCTGTAGAAGTGTTAGCAGGTGAGGGACAGGAGTTCAGCTGGCTCTGGACACTTAAATATTAAACTATCTTTAGGGACCTTTCAGAGCCCAGTGGATCATTTAAAGGAAGCCATATTGGTAAGAAAGAGTTTTATCTCCTCGTCAAGGATATTTTACTGTTTTCGTAGTCTAAAGAATATAGAATATAGCCAGAGTAGGGGTCTAGACCTGAAATCAGCCACCATTAGACCCTTCTTTTCTTAAGGGAGATAGCATTTAGATCAATATCACTAAGAACCAGCATCTTTATTTAGTCACACGCCCTGGACATTCATGGACTTTAGATTAAGGCAGATACTGATAAATCCCAGCTTGGTCATAGAGTAGCTCTGTGACCTTGAGTATGTTCCTCATCCACGCTGAGCCTCATCTGCCAAATGGGAATGATAACATTTTCATAGAGTGGTTGTGAAGTCCAAGAAAGATCATGCAGATTGCAGAGCAAGGTGCTTGGTGCAACGTGGGAGTTCAGCTCATGCTTCTCCTTTTCAACATCTCTTTTCCTCACTTAACAATAGGGAAAAAAAGATGCCTTGGAGAGAGACTTTGAGCTGTTGATTTTTTTTTTTTTTTAATTGAACAAAGCAAGATGTGTCCATCTTCAATAACTTCTCACACTATTTCAGCAACTCGGCTATGTGAAATGAGTTATATAGAGTGCTTAAATAATCTTACATGTAAACATACACCAAACTAGAGTGCTGGCTATATATTAGCATCTAACATCAAATGTGCAGAAAAATCTGTGCTCAGAACTGGTATCAGTGAAATTGTGTTTGACATCACCTGCAACTTAAGCACCTCTAACAATGTGTGATTATCCAAACCGGAGAGATGTGAAATATTTTTCAAGAACTATGTTTTAAAAATTTTCCCATGGTAATCACATCAATGTTACATGGTAAGTTTGAGACACTTTATCGGGAAAGTTATGGATCATAAATTAAACTCAACAGTACATACTATGATGTTGATTATCTAAATTAAACTTGGCTAGTTCAGCACATTTCCAGTAAATGCATAGTTATGTGCTTTCTTTTTCAGAGAATTTACTTAGAGAGAAATGAGTCTCTTGCTAATACTAATAAAAAGGATTTGAGAGCTGAAACAATATCCAATTTGTCCTACCAGGGCAATTGACCATAATCTCCTATAAGTTAATATAGTCAGGCCTGTTGTGAAGGGCCAGGGGTTTGTCTTCAATTTCTGCAGAACATGTTTATAAATGCTTTGGTCTCCGCTGACGTGAGCACATTTATGGCTCTTCACCTTTTTAATGAAAATTCAAAGCCTTCCATCAGTAATATGAAATAACAAGAAACATTTTAAAAACTCCTAATATGATATTCATGATACAGGCTCACATCAGCGATTCATCGTTAAGGGATTTTACTTTCGCCCTCTGCCCCCTGCTATAAAAACAGTGTATCCAGATAGATGATTAGATTACAATAGACGTTAACTTCCTTATTACTCACATGTAGAAAGAGGATTCATACTTATCAAAGACATGCTTTTTAGTAATATTAGGTTGTAGATGGCATTAGGGTTTACTTGCTTAACACCGCACACTATTCCCTTTATGGGAGGGGGAAAAAAGAAAAGAAAACAATGTATATTCTCTCTCTCTAAGGTACTTTTTCTTCAGATCACATGTACTTTCTCTTACAGCTGGAATTCTTTACTCATTCCTGATAAGCAAGTCTATCACAACCCCAGAAAATTTCCCCGAGTCAGCAATTAAATCTGACACATGCAATGAAGATGAAAAATTGCCACTGAGTCCTCTGGAGCAGTTTCGATCCCCATTTACCCAGCACTGAACTGGAGCATCTCCCTCGAACTTTATACACAGCCATCTTTGTCCTCCCATTTAAGATTTCAGTGAGATTTAAGCTCAGAGCTCCCATGCACCTGCCCAATTCCTTATCAACCCTGTCAACATTCTGGATTCACACTGTATAAATTTTTCCTTTTATGAAATAAAGCTCTGAAGAAAATCTAGGAAAGGGGTTTGTGCGTGTGTATGTACGTGCATGTGAAATTGATCAACCAACTGGCTCTTAAACTTGATCGTCGTATCTGTCTCTTGAAGATCCACTGCTTTTGAGCTATGTAACTTATTTCCGTCTCTATCTTATAATCATTATGTTTTTTCACAAGCCATTAATCCCTCCAATCTGTTAAGCTTAAATTAGAATCGAGCATATGGTAAAACACTATATGATCAATAGGTAATAAGTATCTGAAATTACCAAGAATATTAACTTCTAGGTGAAACAAGCAAACAAAATACTCACATACAAATTAGAATCATATTACCAGAAACGGTTATATTAATTAATTTATACTTTACAATAGTGATGCATTTGCTTATGTTTTATACCATATGTTTAGTTCTCTGACATAGAGCCTTGGCTGCCGATTTTGATATATTGTACTTAAGACATAATTAAGGCACATGCAAGACAAGTGCATCATTTATTTATAAAATATTTACTGAGTGCCCATCTATAGAGATATGTCACTAAATAACAAACGTTCAGGACAATATATTATCTCTGATAAACATTAAATAAAATATCTATGGAAGGCTGTTTGCTAGAAGGCAACCAGCACATTGGTATCACAATGTCACAAAATTCTCCATTGACAGTGTACTTCAGTGAGTCTTGGGGGTAGGGAGCGAGGGCAGGCACAGTGCACAGTTAATTTAACCTTAAGGAAGGAATTATAATGCGGTTTCCATAAAGAAAAGAGTCCTTGTCTCTTTTACCCTCTTCCAAAAGTGTGAAAAGAACAAGCATATCCCTGAAGGAATTCCAAGTGTCCTAAAAAAGAAAGTTAAAAAAAAACCCCTCTTTTTCAACTTCTATATGTGTTAATATTTTAAAAAAAATCCACCACAACGTATATGAATATGAACTAAAGAATGTTATACCCTCCTCACCAAAAATAAAATGACCCAAAACTCAAAAAATCAATATTGACCTATAATGGTTAAAATAGTACTATGAGCCTGTAAAGATTCTCATGTTTCAGGACCAACACATTGCACTTTGCCTAGGCTTTCCTGCTACCCAAAGGTGCCCTGTGAAAACTTACTAGTCACTTATTTGTGGTTTGAAACTAAAGCGGAGTTTACAATTTCATTTCTTTGTGAGTATAAGCAACTGCCATTTATTTCAGCAGTGTGAGCTGCACACATCACACAATCCCAAAGTGATGAATTTGGAAAACAAAAGGGATTAAAATAAAAGGAGTCCCCTGAAAGCCCAGCCTGGAGGCAAAAGAAACAGACACTTACCCAACTGAAATTCAATGGATTTTTTTTTAAAGCACATTTTTCAGTGGTTTAGGGAAACTGACATTGTCTTTGTTAGTGTTTTACAGAGGCATTTATTTTTAGTTATACAGCTGAAACTCTCCAGCCCAATGAACTGTGGCTGTCTGTGTTGTATTCAGCAGAAGGGGAAAAAAAAAGACGCTTTGCCATTAGTTCTAAAAATACCAGTGACATGTCAGGGTCATCATCTCTATGTTAAGAACTGTGGAGAGTTAGAGAGAGATGAACTTACGTCTTTCACACTCAGCATCTTCAGTGCAAATGAAATTTTAAAAGAACCTTTAACAGCTTTTAAGCTGAATACACATCTCAATTCAAAATCTTAATACAAGTCTACCTAAAACAAATAGTATAGCTGGAAAAACGGTGGGAGATGGCTCACACTGGAACTCCATACAGAGGATGAAAATGGTTTTAAACTAACAGTATCTTATTAATATCTATAATGTTATTTATAATGCTATTGATTGCAGATATTATAAGATATACATATAATATCTTATGGGCATTGGATAACACCTTTTAGAAATGGAATAGGGTGATAGATTGAGAGGAATTCCAGGCTGAATCTGGCTGTAAACATATTTGCAACTTGGGACGAATCTCTCTACCTCCGTTTCCTCAACTTTGACATGAGAGGGTATGTCTCTATGGCTCCTTCCAAATTGAAAATTCCACAATTCGGAAGTAAGAGATGAACTATATGCTCTCTGCATTACTAGGTTTGCCCTGTTTTCCATAAAAGTCACAAAAGTCTTTGATGTTTGCATATACACGTTTATCTTTACATACAGGGAAATGCAGAGTGATCTGAGTGCCTATCTAATTTATTAGAGATTTGCAAACTGTAGATAAAAAGTAAGCAAACATTTAGGAAACTTACTTTGGAGTGACATTGGCTATGTTCTCAGTGTGTGTGCACCAGTTTACATAACTGATTAAAAAAGAAAGTTGGCCATCTCACACCCATTAAGATGGCTACTATTTGGAAAAAAAATAACAAGTGTTGGTGAGAATGTGGAGAAGTTGGAATACTTATGCATCGTTGATGGGAATGGAAAATGGTGAGGCCACTATGTAAAAAAGTATGATGGTTCCTCAAAAAATTAAACATAGAGTTTCCATATGATCCAGCAATTCCACTTCCATAGGTATATGCCCAAAAGAATTAAAACAAGGTCTCAAAGAGATATTTGTACAACCATATTTATAGCAGCATTATTCACAATGGCCAAAAGGTCAAAGCAACCCAGGTGTCCATCAAGGAATGATTAGATAAACAAAATGTGGCATGTACATACAGTACATACAGCCTTCCAAAGGAAGGGAATTCTGACACATGTTACAACATGGATGAACCTTGAGAATATTATGCTCAGTAAAATATGCTCAGACATAAAAGGATACATATTGTACGATTCAATTTATATGAGATACTTGGAAGAGTCAAATTCATAGAAACAGAAAGCCAGAAGCTGTGGGAAGGGGAAAATGGGCAGTTGTTGTTTGCTGGGTATAGAGTTTGAGTTTTTGAAGATGAAAGCATTTCTGGAGATGCATGGTGGTGATGGTCGTGCAACAATATGAATAACTTAATGCTACTGAACTGGACACTTAAAAATAGTTAAGATGGTCAATTCTGTTATGTGTATTTTACCATGTTAAAAAAAAAAAGAAAATTGGACTTGAACTTGAATGTACTAGTTATTTTTAATGCAAACAGCATTTCGTAGCAGATAAGAGAACAGATTCTGGAACTAGATCGCCTGCCTTTGGATCTTGGTTCCTGCTTTCACCCACAGTGTGCTACTTTGGACCAGTTACTTAAACTGTCTGTGACTCCTTTTTATCATCAGTGAATTGAAGATAAGAATAGCATTCTCTTCACAGAGTTGGTGTAAGGACAAAATGTGTTTATATTGTAAAGCATTTAGAAAAGTATCTGGAAAATAATAAGCATGATGTTAGTGTTGCCTTTTGTTATTATTATCAGTGTTTTTACTACTAATAAAATTCTGCTGAGGTGTCTTCTTCTATATATTATGCCAGCTTTATCTTCTTAGATATAACAATAAAATCCTTTTAACTTGCTTGACATTTTGCAATCCCTCACACTTATGACCAAAAAAGGTTGATTGCTATTAAAGGAATGGGAAAAATTAAAATTTTTATTTTCTTATTTATTGCAGTGAATACTTATTTTCAAATACTTTTAAAAATTGGGAATGTACATGGTCACTGCAGAGGAGTAATACTTTGACCTCTGTGACCTGAAGAACTAGCTGTACCATCAAGTCCAAGACAATTAGTGATGTGATACATCATATTAAAAAATTCAAGTTGCCTTAGCTGTTCCTGTTTTATTTTGCAATGATTGAATTTGAAAATGCTTATATTCATTGGCACGTGCTTAGTAAATATTTTGCCTGAACGTTTCTTGGAAAGCAGGAACTCTTGCAATGACTTAGGGGAGGGGTGTTACACTAACTCAGAAAAAAACTCTAAAGCGAATATTTATTTGATTGACAGAAAAAGAAAAATAAATGTTTTTTTTTTTTGGTGTGTATGGCATAAAATAGGTTGTTTTCAAAGTTGCTGAAGAGTGGGTTCTTTAAAGAAGTATTTAATCATTTTGCAAAGGGTTTGGGGAGGCAGAAAAGAGCCTTTAAAAGCAGGAGGCAAATGAACTTGAATTATCTAACTCTTACAAGCTTTTGTCTTTTTGGAGTGATTAGTATACTACTAACTGAATCACTCACTAATGTAACCGAGGCTTTCCACTTCTTCACCATTATCAGAGTGAACTGATGGAGATATCACAGGAGAGAGACGAGAGCTTTCCAAGACGGCTCTAAGGCTAAGGGGAAAAGAAGCTATCATAATAATTTTTACATTTTTGCCTAAGGAAAGAAAGGCCCATGAGAAGAAGCCATCTGCTTTAAACCACAACTGGAAACTGCAGAGGGGACCGAGGAACGCTCACTCTTGTATTTAGCTGTGGTAACACCCTTCTCCCTGAGAGCAGCTTAAGTCAACCACAGTGCTTCTCTGAGATGCAGCATGACTTATGAATGTGGATATTCAGATATTGGAGAATATATACCTTTAATATTATCTGCCTGAACCTGATGAACAGATGGCATAAACTAAAATCAGCTTACCACAAATAATTATACAAAATGAAAATTAGATGGATGAAACCTAAAATTTGATGCTTTTTATATTAAGTCAAAATTAGAAATAGATAAGCTCATTTATGTAGCTAATAAATTGAAAGCAGAACATCCATCTTGTGTAAAAAGAAATACTCTGAAATGGAAATTAATATCCTAGTGCATAAACTCTTTGAAGCGCAGTTACCTCTATCTAGTCTACAATTTGTCTGAAAATGATGTTTTTACTAAAACACACAGTAAAAACTCTGGAACAAAGACATAGTACATAAAAAAGAAGACCACGGATGTGTGTGCATGTATTCATAGCAACTAGAAATGGACTTAGTAAAAATAATAGACTTGGAAAATAATTGGAGGTTGGATTTATTTCATTTGTATTCATCAGTATTTTTTAGGCACCTACTACATGTAAATTCCTTTCATAGAATAAAACATAGAGATCATGATCTATTTGTGGGATTAGGTGAAGTAATTTAAAGAATTAAGTCCTCCTTCCTATTCCCAGGATGCTCAGAGTTGTTTGGTGTCCCCATTTGACTAGAGTGTAAATAAAAAATTGAACACAGAGTGTCATCTCTTCCAAAGACATGCCATATCCCAAACTGCCAATTTTGAGATTTTAGACTTGCCAACCAAGAGTGCACAACTCTGCCCGCTTCTGTCCAGAGATCATTGTAGGATCTACCAGAGATGTCTCCAAAATTTAGGGCATGATGGTCCCACTTAAGGATAGCCAATGAGAAAAAATTAGTAAGACCACTCAAAATTCATTCAAAACTCATGAATCAGTTGCTCTTTCTAACCTCATAAGGACAATAAATTGGTGCCCTCTCATCATCTTGCTACCAGAGACACTCTAGATTATTTTATGGAGAATCCATGAAATCGATTTGTAATAAATGTCTGCTGGAGGTCAAGGTGCAGCTAAGAACAGCTGGGTGTCTTTTGAAAAAGGTCATGGCTGTTGCATATGAACAAGCTCGAAAACTGTAATCACCCTTGAATGGTCTCTTGGGTCAACGACAACCTAAAAGCTATATAAACCCAAGGAGATTGGGGGAGGCACAGAACGGCCTTTAAAAGCAAGAGACAGATGAACTTGAATTATCAAAGATAACTGGGACAGCAGATTTAGTTAACTTCTTTATCAACTAAAATTAATGTACTGACAAATTAAAAGCAACAGTGAATTACATGCATTCCATATCTGGCAGAGACATCACTTGGAAAAAAAATAAAAAGAAGATAGATAATGAAATGTTTTATTTTAATGTTCCCAGGAGATACATTTGGAAAAATATACACATATATCAGCAATCAGCAGATAAGCCAGGCCTATAATACATAGAAATGAAGTATTTCAACATATAACCTTTTTCAGGAAATTCGATATTTTGTTTGGATTGAGATGAGATACCTGTTTCAAAGAAGAGCTATATTTTAATTTCAAAGCTCAGAATAGAACATAAATGATGAACTACATGTTTTGGATTTGACTACTTCGAAATGTCATTGTTCCAGTGTGTACTCAGTGAACAAGGAACTGTATAAGAGGGAATTTCTTCTGCTTCTCAAAAGAAAAAATTCAACATTAATGGGTCTATGTAACACTTGGAAGAATGGAGGATAGGAAGAATAGGTAAAATTGAAAGTTAGAAAGATCAGAAGGGAACTTAAGGATTAATTCATGATTGTATACTGCTTTGCCTTACAACCCTATGGATCAAAACCAAAATTTCTCTTTTTTTTGTTGAGGGTGGGGAATAATTTCAGTTGACATATGCATTTTTTCACTACTCTCTTTCTCATTTCTGGAAACTGCATTCCAATTCTCCTTGAAGAATCACCCCTTTCCCTTGGGGAGAGCATAAATCCATCACCAGCTCCCATCACAGACATGTCAAGCAGACTTGAATAATCATAATCATAGTCCTAGTGATTCAGGGATGAACAGTGCTTAAAACCAAGCCAATAAACATGCCAGAACTTTTTCTGGAGCTATGGTAGAATGCAGATCTGATGTTACCGTTAGCTAAAGTTCCTGAGAAAGGCCACCCTGAAAACAAACTAACCTAGAGGAAAATAGGATCAGTGGCTGAGTCAGGGGGAGAGAGGTGGGGTGGAGGGAGGAGAGACAGACAGACAGACAGAGAGGTGGGGTGGGGGGAAGAAAGAGAGAGAGAGAAAGAGGCGGACAGACAGACTGTGAGGAGGGGGGAGAACAAGAGAACTTTCTAGTGCCATTGTTCTTTGAACCTCGTCTTTAGCCATGCCTTAAGCCATCCATATTCATCCCTTGATCTTCCTAATTACATAAGCCAACATACTCCCTTTCATGTCTATGTTGGTTTGAGCTACTCTCCTCATTAAAACAGTAAACATCCTGACAGTATACCTGTACAGGTTTGAGAATGAGCTGTATGCCTGTTGGAAGGGAAAGAGAAATGCTCCCACCCTCACCAGCTTTCCAAGAACAAATTCTGTTCTTATATTACCATATTACCGAGAGGAAGGAATGCCTCAAGGGTGTTGCACTTACTCCTCTGCCATTCCTTTAATATACCTTTCTTGGTGATCCCCTGTGACCCCGTAATACGATTAAACATGATTATACACATTGATGATTTACAAGAAGTGAAAATTCAATTGGAATGATTCAAAGTGACTTTGATAAACTACAATCTGGGGGACATGTGTATTTTTGAAATACGCATTTTCATTGATTACCTATGTCCCCTAAGCAGTGAAGAGATGGCAAATTATAAAGCTTAAAACCATTACAGTCAGGAATGGAGGAAGACTTTAAAACATGTTAGTAATTGGTTGGAACATGATTCACCTAGTGAATTATTCCAAAATGAATCTGAGTTCCTGCATACCAAAATATCCATATCTCTTTTTGAAATTTACACAGAAGAAAACTGAATGCTTAGATGAGTGGATTTCTGAACTGAGTTTGATGTCTTTGCATTGTCTAAATTTATAGTTCATGACTCTAGTTCCTAAATTATCCATCCTTTTGACCCTAAATTAAGGGAAAATTTGGACTCCAGGGCCTGTTTTCTCCCTGGCCTATGAACTACATGAGGATAAAAGAGATAAAAGAAACCTTGACAAGTCTCTAATTTAATGACTTATCTTAGAAATGAAGAAACTGAGGTATGGAAAGGTTCAATATGATTTGTCCTAAGTCACACAACCAGCTAATGATGGAGTCATTCAGAAATTTCCTGTCTTTCATGTTGATAATGAGACTCACAGATGTTCAGAATGCTATATATTCTTTTTTTAAAATTTTTTTAAATTTCAGCATATTACAGGTGTACAAATGTTTAGGTTACATATATTGCCTTTGCCCCATCTGAGTCAGAGCTTCGAGCATGTCTATTCTTATCAAGGGAAAAGGATAGATATGTCTTTTTTACTCAAACAATAGTTATTGGGCATGCTTAACCATTTCTTTCTTCAATTAGAAGAGATGACAGACAGTTGGAAGATGGGTTTTTTGAGACAAAAAAGTGGGCCATTTAAAGAAAACAATTGCATTAGAAAGAGGATTTTTGAGTCTCTACATGCACTGGAAAGCTTTTAAAACTCTATTTAAAAAAAATCATTTAACCTGTTGTTCCCAGCTTCTATTTTCCTGAGCTACATAAGGAACTGAAGCTTCCAAAGGCAGTTACAATATATTGTCAAATTCTCTCTCTGGCCTATTTTCAATTTCTCACCCCACTTTTCTCATGCTTTCTATCTCTCTTCCTTCATCCATGGAAATCTGACATACTGTCAAAAACCTCACCTTCCCATTCAACCACTCACTCAGCAACAGAAATTCATTTACATTTCTACAGCTGCCATGTTGGTCTTTGACAATAACAATCTAAACTCATTATCAGAGAATTTGATTTAATACCAGTACAGAGGAGTTAAACTAAACGAACCCATGCATCGGTGTTCTAAGTAACATGGGAAGGCGATTTCGAGAAAAGCATACAGCCACCTCTCCTTTCCAATTCTCAAAACACTACAGTTTGACCACATAACAGTTGTCATTGATACAGTTGGAAACCACATCCCACCTGGGTTCTAGCGTCCTCTTAGCCACCAGCTGCTCTGTCACTCTGGCCAACCCACACCTTTCTTCTGGGCTTCTGTTTTCAAGCACAAGAGAAGAGGTTAAATGGGGCATTTATTTACTTATGAATCTGACGACTATTTGATGAATTCCTACTCTGTCCTGGACTTGTGTAATGTACTAGCAAGAGAAGACAAGAGAGTCATAATGGACCCTTTCCTCATGGAACCTTCTGGTCTAGGACGTTGATCTCTGATATTCAATGCATATATATTCATAAAGAGTCAACTCTTCAGGAAATGTTAAAAAAAGTTTTCCACCACCTTACTCAGCAGCCAGAAGCAAGTACATAACTAATTTGAGTAATTTGAGCCAATAGTTCCAATTCTACTAGATCATTTCTTAAACCCAAGCTTCAGTTTTCCATATGTCATTATTACTCACCTCCGAAGAACTATGTAGGCAATGTTTTATGCACTGATTTAATTCTTTTTAAGTCATAGAAAAATCCATCACCCCCCATCACAAATTTTGAGGAAAACTTCACTCTCTGCAACCTTAGAAAACTATCAATTGCTATCTGCCACCTGTTCCTGAAAACACCCCCGCGAGATAAGAAATGTCATCCTAGAGATCTCAGACAAGTGTGGAAGCAAAAGGGAAAAAGTATGACAGGACTGGGATTGTGACCTGGGCTGTCCTTTTCAGATCCTCATATTTCAACACAGAATCTGCAACTTTAGAGATGGGGCTTTCACACAAATAAAATAAACGTTAGTAATAATAAGTAGAAGAAGATCCTGGAAGCAGAGGCCCAGATACCTGAACCGTGAAGACAAAGACCCTTTGAATGGTTCTCAATTGTTCCTCCCTGGCACCACACTGTCTAGTCATATGAAGCTGTGATTGAAACCATGTGGTGTGTGCAGGGGGCTCATTGCAGCCTCCTCCTGAGTAATGTCATGGCTGCATCCTGTGAGGACTTTTGGACAATCTTGGGGTCAAGACGTCATTGCTTAAATATGAGAAACTACACATCAACTTGCTTCCTTGGGGAAAACAAAACGAGTTTGAATTTAGCATGTACAGATAAATACTTCTGTGACCAAATACATGTTTATTATTTTATTGATATCCTCTTCTACAGAGGATACATTTTATGAAAGAGTTTAGTGATTCATTTCGTAATATAAAGGTAGCAGTGATAACAATTTTTAAGATAGTGATTGTTATCGTAAAAAAATAAGAGACTGTATATTCCTGCAAAATATTACATTAACAACGGATATCAACACATTAAAGAGTCAGAATAGTGAAATATGATGTGGTATTAATAGTAATATCCCACAGAGAAACATCCTTAGCTTTTGACTAATAAGTCATACCACCCAGTAAGGTGTCTAATTTAGCACAGAGCGAAAGTCGTGAAAACTAAACTGAGTTAATGCAGACTGAGAATGAGGGGAAAGTTGAGAACATACATTCTGATCTGAGCCTGAGCATTCCTTGTGAGCTGAGATCCTTTGGGGCCCCAGAAGTCCTTCCTTTTTGGTTTGCTAACCCTCCCTCTATCAGTTATTTCTTAAAAATAACCAACTTAGAAGAATCCATGGAACTCAGAATATAAGTACACACATATGGAAAAATCAAAGAAAAAACTTTTGGTTCAGATAGTCCTACTTCCTACACACAGCCATCATAAATTCAAGAAATATTTACTGAGCATCAGATAAAAGACATAGTTCTTGCTGCAGGTGAAATAACAGGAAATTAGACAGAGCCCTTGTTCTTACAGAGCTTATATTCTAGAAGGAGAGAGGTCATTTATGGGCAAACAAACACATAAGGTATGTTCTGAAAATACCAAGCAACAGGGAAATATGATTGCATGTGTTAAGGGATGCACTAGCATGGAGGAAGAGACATTTGGACTGTGTGCTTGGTGGCTAGCAAAACATACCTCATGAAAAGCTGGGCAAGAATATTCCAGTCACAGGGGAAAGCCAGTATAAAGGCCCTTGAGCTAAAAATGAGCTTGCATTTTTGAGGAAAATAAAAATAGTTTTTAAGTAGAGAGGATTAAAAAGAGATATAGTATTTAAAGTTAGAGAAGTAGGCAGGGGACAGAACATGAAGATATTTGGAAAACACGTGAACCACTTTTCCCATCATCCATCCCTCCATCCATCCATCCATCTACCAACTTTATGCCTTATATCCAACAAAGAGAGTGCTTTATTTCTTTTCTTTTCATGATGAAATTCTAGTTCCACCAAGTGTACATCTGAAATTGCAAAGGGCCAAACTATAAGAGAATATAATTATTTTTAAATCTATCTATCTATGTGTCTATCAATCATCTATCTGTCTGTGCATATTTAGTGTGTGTGCGCACTCAGCCACAAGCACAACCAGGCTCAGTTGCTGTTGCAGTCCAGAAGGTAACCTTCACTCCTGTTGAGGTGATGTGTCTGCAGAGGGCCTGGAGCCACCACACGTGGGGGCCTGGGAGCATCCCACCCACCTTCACCTCCTGCTCACCATAAAGCCTCATTATCGGGCTGTCAGCACTGGATCCTGTTAACCTCTTCGGTGCCCAGCCTGTCAGGTAGGATTGGCTTATTAATTTGCCAATGCTTAATTTCATTGTTGTCTAAAATACCAAACTGTATTTTTTCTCATCCCAAGGACTAGTGCTAAGTATCTAGGAAAAGCAGTGAGCAAACACCATAGCTGCCTACATTCTTGAGCTTTTAGCTCTAAATTGGCCACATCACAAATTTAGTTGGGAAATTAATTTAAAATTTTTTATTTTCCCACACCAAATTTTTTACGGTCAACCTTTAAAAACATATGAATGCTTTATTGCAGATATAAGAGAGCACAAATAAAATTCCTCTATAGGTTAAAAACAATTAGAACACATATGAAAGTAAAATATCTTTACAAGTGGTGGTGTTTTTCCTTTACATGTTTGCATTGTTCTGCTACTCGGAATAGGCCAAGAACCACAAGAACTTGGCTTAGTAAATCTTCTTCGAATCATCCTTCAGCTGCCATGGAAACTTGTATGCAAGTATACCACCCTGCATTATAAAGTGATATTATTAAAATTAAAGAATTCTAGTTCCTATTTATTTGAGCATGTAAACTTTCTTGGTTATGTTTCTGCAAAACTAGTTTCTTTGATAATAAATGCATTTAATTTTCATTCTAACATGGTATGTATTGCTCCCTGGTGCTATGTGTTGGCTGACAGCATCAAATTTTATCTAACAAAAAGCTGAACTAAGCATATTTGTTTTCCTATTTATAGCAGCATGTGCTTACATAACATATGAGATAGCAAGATTTTTTTTTAAACTGATCCAAATCTTAAAATGCATCCGTTATGTTTAGTTTAAATAAAAGCTATGTTCTCCCATTAAACAAGAATATTAAAAACAATTGGAGACAGACAGAAGCTTATTGCTTATTTTCCAACCAGTATAATCACTGTGTTTAGCCATAATAAAATAGAACAGCAGGCGGAAATTTATTGCTCGTGGGGAAAATTTTCTTCCGCCACCCTCCCCATTTGCACAATTGCCCTGGCACTAACTCCCCTCTCACATGTATGGTGTCTTTGGTCGCACTAGTACAGTAATGAATTATTACAATGCAGCCAGTGGGGGCGGGGGGACATGCCATTGTGCTGCATACAAGTAGCGATTTTGCCATATCAATAATTCTGACTGCCACTGGGAACCACTGTAGCTGAAACAGATGTTTCATGTTGATAAGTAGAGACTGGGAAAGGAATTTTTATCCCACTGTTCATTTTTTCTCTATTTCCACTACCCATACCTGGCAGCAGCTCCTCCAGTACAGCTGTCTCTTGCAAGCCAATCTGTTCAATCCAGGCTCCTAGGTCTCATTTCATAAATCAAACTCAGCCCTGGACAAGCCCGCAATCTCAGAGTACCCTTGCTGCTTTCCTTGGTGGAAACGCCTCTGTCGCAATGAGAGACGCTGGGCCAATTGTGCTTAAATTAGTGCATTGTCACAATTCATTACGAAAGACAGCATGGGCAGGGGGTCTTTTTCGGTATTGTACATTAACTGTTTAGTAGAGAGAGAGTCGCACATGTGGCATTTTTTATAAGGCATTCACCTTCAAATGAAGCGTTTGGGAGACTGCCCAGAATTTCTATGGGGAAGCAGCGCCATGTGATGTGAGTGGGGTCAGATGTGACTCTTCATGTTTGCAAAGCACTCTCAGGTCCATTTTACTGGAAATAAAACTTTACTGGCTGACCCTCAAGTAAGAGATGCTCACTCAAGTCTAAGTTGTGACAACTCAGTAATTCTACAAAAATAAAAAAAAATTGTTAAATTGTTAAAATTGTTAAGATTGTTAAATTCTCTGGGGGAGAAAAAGCAAAGCAAAACAACAACAACAACAACAAAACCAAACCAAACCAAAAAAAAAAAAAAAAAAAAAAAAAAAAAAAAAAAAAAAAAAAAAAAAAAAAAAAAAAAAAAAAAAAAAAAAAAAAAAAAAAAAAAAAAAAACAAAAAAAAAAAAAAAAAAAAAAAAAAAAAACCAAAAACCAAAAACAAACCCAGAGAGAAATAAACAAAACAAATCATGTCCAAACTATTTTAACATACTTTAATGTAGGTTAATTTAAATGTGATTTTAATCTACTTAAAAACTAAGTGCATGTCACATAGTAATAATTTGAAACAGCTACCATTTATTAAGTACCAGGGCGAGGGATTGGGCCAGATTCTTAACAAACATTGCTTTATTTCACTCACACGATAATCTTTGGAGTGGGATTTGCTATCCCCATTTCATGGAGTAGAAAATTAAGCCTGAGAGAGAGGTTCCAAGGCTTACCTGGAGGTACACAGTAAGCTTCAGACCCAGCTCTAATGGATTCTAAAGCCCATACACCTCTGCATTTGTTATACAGGTTAAGCATCCCAAATCTAAAAACCCAAAATTGAGATACTCCAAGTTCTGAGACTTTTTGAGCACCAACGCTATGCTCAAAGGAAGCGTTCATTGGATCATTTCAGCTTTGGGATTTTCAGATTTGGGATGCTCAACCAGATTAATGCAAATAGTCCAAAATCTGAAAAAAATCCAAAATCAGAAACACTTCTTCTCCCAAGCATTTTGGATAAGGGATACTCAACCTGTATCTAATTCCTAGTAAGTATTGTGTGTTTGTGCGTGTGTGTGCACGCGTGCGTGCCTGAGTTTCAAAGAATGAGACAGAGTGAGTGAAAAATGAGGATGCTAACTAAGTCACAAAAGTTAGATATCAAATGGGTATCAACTTTCCAAACAAAATTTAGGTGTACACAGCATTTTTTACAACTTCATTGCATGTTTGAAGATAGTCATAATAAAATGCTGAGGAAAAAATGAGGGATAATAGTTCAGGCAAACTATGATTAAAAGAAGGTGAAGGTGGGTTTCTGGATTTCTTGAAAGACTGCTGATGCACATCAGTCGATCAGTCCCAAGTCATATATTTAGAATGGTATAAGAAATTAACACACTTTAACTGGCCCAGGGCATGTGTGCATAGAGCTTTAAATGATAAACTTTCCAGATTAGATGGAGGAATGATTTCATCAATGCCACACTAACAGAAGGAATGGGGCAATGGGCCACTGTATTTGTAGATCTCTCCCAGGCTTTATAGGAAGAGGACAGGAGGGAATGAATGCTCATGCGCACTAGTCGGAATGTTTTTCAGCCTGATCTGGATGGATCTCATCAATAGTAAGAAAAGAAGTAGAAAGCCTTTCAGTGTCCACTCAACTTTCAGAGTCAAGAGGGAAAAAAACTTGGACAAAAATTTGAATGCAAACTGTTTATAAATATTTTTCCATCCCAATTCAAATATTTTTATTTAAATATGTCCTTATTTAATGTTTTTGTCAATGAGTGACTACACAAAAGCAAGAAGATATTTTTTTTAAACAGAATAGCCACCCTCCCATTGCCAACTTTCCATGAGACCAAGAGCTGAAGATGGCCCGGGAATAACCTGAGGGAAGATTAAACGTTCACCACAGCATTGTTATTTGCAATGACACCATTTAGCCATGGCAATTAGCACGTGCGTACACACCAGGAAGAAACCAGGCCAGACTGAACAGACTGCAGTCAAGAGTCCTGAAATGAAATGGCTTCTCTCCCTTTCTCTTTCTGCTTCATTTGTGGTGTCTAGATGAGGGGCAGTTCAGGCAGCCACACCATGGAGTGAGTGACATTCTCCATCTCCCAGATGAGGAAAGCAATGCCAAGGGATTGGAAAGCCACAGGCTGTGGGCTCCGAAGACCTGGTTCAATTTTGCCCTTGCCGCATCCTGGCTGTGGCATTCTAGGTTTGGGACTGGACCTCCATTTTGCCATACATGAAATGGGCATGGTAAGACTGACCCTGCAGGGCCATTGGGAGGGTAAAATGTAGGCAGAGGGCTATTTAAAATAGCTTTTAGTTATTTGCTGCTGAGTTCTCATGGTTCTTACCTGTTGGGTAGAATTGCTAAATGCCTCACTTGTGCTGTGTTTCCCGTTCTGCGCCACATGCTCACCGAGGACAGAGTGACTTTACTCATCTCCAATCTACCTGCTCACAGGCAGGATAAAACCTGACATATGATATATAACATTATATTATAATACGATATACACTAAGCCTGACTTATAATAAATGTCTCCAGAATGAACAAATGATTGGCTTGTGCTTGTCACTGATGATGAAGACTCTAGACAATGCATTTGCTAATATTGGTATTATTTATTTACACTTTAGGAAATATGGGGGTATAGAAAGATATTTTTGAATACTACTACTATAACACTACTACTACAACTGTTGCTACTACTACAATCAGGTACTGTTGATGGAGCACATGCTATATACCAGGCTGCTCTAAGTGCTTTATGTATAATAACTCTAATGCTCACACCAACCCTATAAAGCAGATGACATTATTATACCTGTTTGTCCCAATGGGGAAACAGGCACAGAGGTGTTGTGCCTGTGATCACTTAAACATAAATGAGGAAAATGTCTGTGATGAAGTGTCTGTATTGAGTTTGATCATGCTCATTTTGTGGCTATTTTTCAAGAAACACATTTTCAGTATAATAATGTGGTTTAATACTTGCCCACATCCTCATTGATTGCAAAGTTTACTGAGCTTTTACCGAACGCCAGGTATGGAGGCTAGAGATTAGAAAAGACACTGAGTTCCTATCCTATTTTCTGGTCAGCATAAACTCTTACTAGTGTGTTTTCTGCATAAAATTACTGCAAGCAATATGATAGCAGCCAGTGGGAGTTGGAGAATTGCAGCACTTTTTGGAAGAAACATCTGGTTTTATTTATTTAGGGTCAGTAACCTACTTCTGCGGGTTCTTTCTCTACCTGCAGTATAAGAAGAGATGCTTCTTTTAGCGTGCATTCGTTTCAGGTGTGATGATTTCTGTTTTTATTTTACATATTTGCTAACAGTAATTTCTGATTTTTCTCCAGATGTTTCATTAGTTTTATATTGAAGCTAATTGTCCCCAAATGTGTGAATTTTCTTGGGTAAGAGCTTGTTCATTTGTTACATATGAAAGTCACCAATGTAATTTTTTTCCATGACAGACTTAAGGACTATTAGTGTGTGTGTGTGTGTGTGTGTGTGTGTGTGTGCGCGCGCGCGCGCGCATGACTTTAAAACAGGCCTACTGGACATCGTATATGTGAAAATATAAAGGAAAGTTAATATTATAATATGTTTCCTGAGACTTTGATTGTGGTTCCCCTTTATGACTAAGACATGCTGTTAAAATATGAGGCTGGTAGTATTTTCTTGAATTAGTAGAATCTCCTGAGACTATCTTACTTATCTACTACCATAATACCAGTCACTATGAATTAAGGAAATACAAAATATAATTATTAAACATTTATGTGCCAATGAATATGCTAATATTTTAATGCTATTTTAAGTAAGTCTTTTTGAACTTAATGAATTAACTTACTGGGATAAAAAGACAGATGTTTTGAGTAATCATAAGACAGATTTCTTACTATTAAATTAAACACTACAAAAATCCATAAACCATAACTTAACTGTCTTTTTTTACTTTAAAAGTTAAAGAGTTACTTGTAAAATAAACTCTTTTTTAAGTTAAAGAAGATTTTGTTTTAATAATAAATTAGAAAATATAAAAAACCAAAATACATGGTTTAAATGAATGTTTTCTGCCAGGCAAAATTTTTTTCAGAAGTACTTGTACTATGATCTTCATCTCTTTTAGGATAAACAAAAATATTTCATAAACTTGGGATTTCACTATAGGCTTCCTATCATTATAAACCATCTGCTAAGATAATTATTAAAGGTTCTTAAAATGTTTCAAGGTAATAAAAACACAGGTTCCATGTATATATTCACAAACTAGTTATCAAACTTTCAAAATGAAGTCTACTGTAGGTTTGGTATGTAATACACCAGGCAGCAATAACTCTTTTCTGTAAAGAGCCAGATAGTAATAATTTTAAGCTTTGCATGAGATGGTCTCTGTTAAAACTTCTCAACTCTGCCTTTTTAGGGCAAGCAGCCACAGATAATATGTAAACTAATGGGATTTTCTTGTTTGTTTTAATAAAACTTAATTTGCAAAAATTGGCGTTAAGCTGAATTTTCTGCCCAGGCACTAATTAGCCAACCACTGCTATACCAGCATCACCAAATCTGTGTGGAAGCCAGCCGTACTGCGTGCAGACTCACTTTTTTGGGTTTCATGACTCATTATTTCAAAGGATAGAACAGATGGAAAAAATGTTGTGCTATTGAGATGTCCTCACCACTTGGAAGACTCTTTCACAGAATAATAAACCTTATCATCATCTCCTTCTTGACATAAATGGCCAGTTTTCAAAGGCCATCAATCAGTGTGACCTTTTGTGCATCTGCAAACTTCTGTGCGCACTCTAACTTCATTTTTAGCTCAGAAAGGATAATGTTTAACAACTTTTTCCGTTTCAGCTAATTGAGCAACTCCGTCAATGACACTTGAATAATTGGGGCAGGGTTCCTGTGTCTTCATAACTGACCCATGATAAATTCAGCAGAGATGCTCACATAAATAGCAGACCCCATGCACTAAGAGGGCTAGGGGTGAGAGAGCTCATTGAAAATTTTACCAATTATGCAATTCTTCTTTTTACTCGTCTAACAATCCCAAGACATAGGCAAATAATGCTATTTTTGAAAAATGCTTCAGAGAACTCTTAAACCTCTAACACATCTTAAGTTCTTCTTAAAATTAATTTTTATTATTTTTGTTAGAAAAGTTAACTTCCTCATTTTATATGTTTAAATAAAAATGGAAGCAAAAAATACTTGTTAAAAGAATATAATTTTTTCTGTCAATTTTTCTAACTGGCAAAAAATTTAAACTTGCCTATCAATAATATCATATCAAATATTGGTAAGATTGTGAGGAAATGGTCATTTCCTATGGTGTTGGTGGAAGTTTGAGTGGTTATCACCACTTTAAAGGCAATTAGACAATATATACTAAAATTAAAAACTGACATTTTTATAATCTAGCAAATCCACTTCTAGTTATTAACCTTAGAGAGCCCATTCAGTCATGTGTATAAGAATGTTCGTTATAGTATTTTGTGTAACAAAGAAATATAGCAAGTAACAGAACATTTATCAATAGTAATTAGTTAAATAAAATATCATTCACTCATGTAATGTCATGCTATTAATATAAACAGTTAAAAGTAATGAAACTTAGTTATGTGTCAACATGACATGGACAGATCACAGAAAACATCATCTGCTTAAAATATGAGCCAAAGAATGATATGAATTTATAAAAATAATATCTGGGAGGGAGGTGAGGAAGGGGCCTGGGTTTGCTTATGGAGGGTTTCCAGAGTGGAGGAATTTATTTAACAACATCCATGTTTTTTAAAGAAGAATGCATTCTTTTTCTTTTCTCTTCTTTTTATTTCTTTTCCTTTCTTCTGTATAACAAAATTTTTAAAGCAAAAACCTGAGGCCCAGAAAGCTTAAGAGATTTACCTGAGGACACACATCAAGCAAGTGGCAAAGAAGGCACCAGATTCTAGGCAAACTCTGTGAGTCTCCAGCTGTGACCCCTCTCTGTAGCTTCACAGCCTTCCAAGAGAAAATACACT